>PITA01008486.1:0-84345 GCA_004023965.1 Spilogale gracilis | reverse complement strand
AAAGGAAGGAGAAATGAATATAGGTTAATTCCACTTTATAAGCCATTGAGCCACAGTTGGTATAAAGTATTATTGTGGTATAAAAATGCATTGTGTGTTCCAAGAAGACAAATGACTTGGTAAACCTGGAGTATGGGTGTGTACGAGGAAGTGGCCCCAGATGAGGTGTGTTTGTGTGTGTGTGTGTGTGTGTGTGTGTGTGTGTGTGTGTGTGTGTTAGCATGGTGAGGCAGCATACAAAACTTCATTCTTTGTATTCAGAAGTTGGGACTTTATCCTGACGCAGGAATCTCCCCAAGGAACTGCAGCTACTCATCTACCATCCAGGAATGTCCCATTTTATGCAATTTGGCACACTCTGTATGACCTTCTCCCTTTTACCACACAAAGAAGCCCCATACTTGCAATCTTGGAGAGAAGTAAAACCTTAATTCCTAATCAGCAGACCAGTAGGCTAAAAAGAGAACACTGTGATGAGAGCAGCTGTAATTGAGCAGAAGACCTCTTGTGCCATCCACTGCCTGGAGGTAAAAGGAATACAATCAATATAAATAAAGGGCAGATAGGCACCAACTCTAAAGCAATGAATTTCTTGTAATAGGAGTGGAAAGAAGGCAGAGACCTAGGAAGGCCATAACAACCATAGAAGGCTTCTCGGTGGAGGTGATGTTTGCTATCCTAGCCAGCCCTGAGCCATAATGTTCAGGGTCCTGAAGGATCAAGTGGCAGTAGGACTGCAGAGAACCATTTCTTCCCTGGGGATATAATGAAGGGCAAAATAGACAAGTATCTGGTCTCATGGACCACCACAGAAAACACAAAAGACTCAGATAGCTGCTCCTTTTCAATGGCCCATATCCTCATTTTTTTTCACTTATTTATGTAGAATTGTTTAAAATTTATTTTTTTAATTATAAAATATGTGTTCATGACAAAGACCAGAAGTGTACAGTCTCTTTCTCCACTCCCATGCCCAATCCTTCCATCCAGAGATATCCACTGTTGCAACTATATCCTTCCAAAAATGTTTCATACCTATATAAGCCTACATTCTATAGTATATATAAATACTATACTATTTTACTATCTTATGTGATTATGCTATAATGATAGCTCTAGAATGTTGATATAGGAGGCACTTGATGGTGGTAATCTTCACAAAAGGATCTTGAAGCTCTACAGTAATATACTTAATATAAAACGGAATATCAACTGTCTATATCAAAGAAAGGAGGGTGCTGAGAAGTAGGGAACACTAAAAAGCCCCACTAAACAATTCCTTAGCTTTAGGAATCTTTGCATAAGAGCACACAAACAGGTGCCTACCATTCCATTGCGGGAATGGACCATCATTTTTTAATCATTCCCCAGTCGTAAATACATAGATTGTATGTAGGGTTTTGGTCTTCATAAACACTACTTTGAACCCCTTTGGAAACTTAGGCAAGGGAACCTGAGCAAAAATGCATCCAAGTAGAATCCCGAGTGGAAACGGGTGATAAAATGTTGCCAAACTATTCTCCCAAGACGTTGTTCCAATTTACAGTCAATGAGAGAGATGATCTATATAATCTAGGATTTACTTGTAGAAACTGCTGAGCTGTGCTGCCACAGAACTAGTTCTACAAGCTTAAGACTCAAGATCAAATTAACCTATTTGGACCTAGTCATGCATGCAAGTTCAGCTCTCTCTGAGCTTTTGATGTCCCCAATACAGTTTGCAATAGTAGTGTAGCTAAGCTGTGGCAGAGCATTTCCCATCTGCATTAAGAAGCTTTTTTGTTTTGGCTTTCTGGAGAGTAAATGGTTATGAGAGGGTCTCCATTGCAAAGCTAGGGAAAATTCTATAGAGAATCCAAAGTAATCAGAAGGACTGTGAAGGCCAAATGTGAGCAGCTGCTGTTAGAAAAGCAGACAATAAGAAACAAGACAGAGAGGCGAGTTCAGAAAATTGAATAAGGAACCCTGTGACAGTCACGTGACCATTTTGAGCTCCTTAAAGAAAAATTGGCTTAGATAACAGCCTAAATCCCTGAGTGCGGGATGGCACCAAGACCGAATGGCTATAACAAAAAGTTTTAGCTCTTCTGCTGTTTTCACCTCATGTTCAAATGCTTCTCAGAAACATGACTTCATCTTCATTACCATTTTGATGTTTATATGTGCGTGCACACGAGTGTGTGTATATCTTCTTCTAAATAAGAGTTTGGGTTAATATTCATGCTAATATTCATCTGTGGTAAAATAACAGATGATCATTGTATTTTCAAAAATATAAAAAATACAATATAAAAAATGACAGCACTGGTAATTTGATTTCAGGTTTTGTCAAATACCTTTTAAAAATGCAATTAATACACTAAGCCTTCTCATACATAATTTATATTATTGATTAAAATCTAAAAGTGGAATGAAAAAGTCCAATTTTTTTTTTTTTTGCTAAGAGAACAAGTAAAATATAATTAGCCATGTTAATATTTCAAACAACCGCGTACTGGAAATTTGTTTCTGCTCTTAAAGAAAAGTTTGGGACTAATAAATTCTAATATACATGTGCTATTGATGGCAAAATGAGGAATAAAAGGTATGGTATACTCTAGTAAATAATTACACCTTCAATGACCTAAAAAAGCATAGCTCCTCTGTTAATCAGTAAGAAACCCCCTGCAGTCATGACATAGGGCACAAATACAACAAAAATCCTAATATGTGCTTATATGTAGGTATATAGTCTTTCTGTTCTTCACATTTGCTACAAGATTATACAACAGTAGTATGTTTTACCTGAATCTAAATTGTAAAGCTTGTATCAATCGTCAGTCATCCCCAATCCCTGCTAAGGATGATATGAGACCGGCACCAAAACAACAGAATGGCAAACATTTTCATTTAGTCTTTCCGGCTTCTACAGTTTGTCATGGTTACCTGTTTTCCTCCTAACCATCTTGTTTTTACATTGTACTTTTATCTAGGATTAGGTATCTAAACACTTAGGTTTTTTGCTTGTTTGCATGTTGGGTTTTTCTTCTCCTGATGACCTACAATGTATTTCTGAAAGGATTTCTTAGAAGTGAGAATTGTCAGGTATTAGTAATTCCTGTTAATCTGCTCTCCTGAGCAGTTCCCTGTCTGAACTGTCTGAACAGTCCCTGGGGGCCAGCCCGGGTTTCTGTCCTTACCACTTCCCCAGGGATGGGCAGCAGTCTCCTAAGCTGGGTCCCCTGGCCTCTTGCCTTGACCTTCTTCCTTCCATCCTACACACTACTGCCAATGGCATCCTCCTAATGCAAAAATCTCCTCCTTAAACCTTTAATTGGCTTTAATTAGCTGCTCACTGCCTTTGTGATGAAATCCAAATTCCTTAGGATGCTCTACAAGCCCCTTCATGACAAGGCCCAGGCCTGCCTCTCCCAATGCCGTTGCTTGTTCCTTATTTACCCTGAGCTTGAGCTGTAATGGCACCGGACTGCTTCACACACGGAAGATTTTGTGAGTGTCGTCCCACAGCATCCAACCTGGAGAATCCCTAACTCTTCCTCTAAAATGCTTCTCAGGCCTTCATGTCCATATGTCGCCCTTGGGGATCCTGTTAAAGTGGAGATTCTGCTTCCACTCGTCCATAGGTCTAGGATGGGACCTGAGGTTCTGTTCTGCACCTCTAACAAGTTCCCAGGAATGCTGAGGCTGCTCAAAATGCACGGTGATGAGCCTCAGAAACGTTACTCTGTCAGCACTCCTCTGTGCAAAACCCTCCCCTACAGAGCTGATCCACATAAAACTTCATTTTCCCTCACTGTACAGCCTGGGTATAGGATGCACAGATCGCCTTCTACATCTCACACTCTGTGTAATTCCTTGGTCACATGTCTGCCCGTCTAACCTACTGTGGGTCATCTGAGGGCTAGAATGGTGACTACTACATCCTTGTATTCCCAACATTAACATCGGAGCCAAATGTATGTCATTTTACAGAGGTATTTTGAATGGGAACTAGCAAAGACTTAAAGCAGTGTCTGCACGGCCCCCTGACAAGGTATTGTCAGAGATGTCTTTGCTGGATTGGAAGGTTAAACTAAATTCTTAGATCTCAAATTCATGCTTTTTTTTTGTTGTTTTTTTTTAAGTTACCACCATTGTCTCCAATGGGATTGGGTGTGGGATGGAGAAGGGGAGGCCTAGAAGTACTTGATTTCTATCCTTTTAGCCAGCATGTAAGTCTAGAGGCTGACTGAGACTTTGAAGACTCCAGACCTGTTAGTACAAAAAAATGGATGATTTTTGTGGCCCTGTCAGTGATGTCTCCACCCCTCTCCTTGCTCCCCGACTCCTCCACCTCCGCTGCACAGCGGAGCCCTGCCGGTTTCCAAACACTTGGTCTTGCATAGAAAAATGAAGGAAAGCCAAGGCATGATGAATAATCTCCAGCAGAGCATTCGTCCAGGCCAAAAAGTGGCACATCAGAGACATTTGCAGGTCTGAGTAGAGAGAATCAGTAGAAACAAATTGCCCCATGCTTCCTCCATCATATTGTATCACAAACAGAAGGGGATGGGCCAGCAGTAACAATTCCAACTATAAAAACCAATGGCCACAAAGATAACAACTGCAGTACAACAGTTCTCTGTGCTGAGTGTACATTAGAATCACCTGGGAGTGATACTGATAAATTGTGAACATGTGGGGGGGCCCACCCTACATCAATTAATTCAGAATCTCTGGGGGCAAAGCAATCGTTTTTAAAACTCTCTAGTGATTATAATGGGAGGCCAGAGTTGGCAACCACTAACGGGCGATCACCTCACTGGATGCTTGAAATTCCCTATGGGTGCCTCAAAAGTGAATGTCTAGTCTCACTTTCAGGACCCAACATCTGGCCTCCAAGTCTTATCCATTATAGGTCATGTAAAACCAACACAGCGTGCTTTGCCTTTTTCCTCATGCAGCATGCACTGATGATTATATAGCATAGAATTTCTTTATTTGTGCCCACATCTCTCATTACTCAGTTTCTATTAAGAAATCGGTACATTGAGGGAGAATGTGACCCACAGAAAGAAGGAAGTTGAATTCATTTGGAAAAGAAAATTCCAAATCCACTTGAAACTCTTTCTTAATACGTCTGAATAATCTACCTTGCCTTCCTTCTCCTTCCCCCTACAGTCTCTCCTGCAAGTCCCTCGGAGTGATGAGCTCACACCATAGGGCAGGAGGTTAGGTAGGGTCACATCCACTGGATTTGAAGCTACAATGCAGAAGTTTCAAGAAAAGAGTATTCTGTTGCACTTAGGAGCACAGACTCCTGTAGAATTAGCTATCACACTGCCAGATGTGGAAGGGCATTGTACTAGAGGCATGGAAGGAACTTTATGTTAGTTGACTCTGAATCCGAGCTCCTCAGTTTTATTTAATGAAATATTTCAGACCTTAAAATAAATACAATATAATGAATACACGTAATAAATAATAACTATAATATAATGAATACACAAAAGAATCAAACACAATATATACAGTCAAAATCTTGTGTGTCCTTCCCTATCATGTTATGTAACTCCCAAGCCTATTTTCATATTCTATGTTCACCATTCCTATGTTTGCTTTTAGTACATACAGTTTTAGTTTCATTTTCAGTTATGCAAATGGTATTACACTCTATGTATTTCATGTGTTTACAAACTTTATATAAATATTATGTATCTTTATGCAACTAGGCTCTCCATTCTTGAGATGTATGCATGCTGATTAATATAAACTTGTTACTTTTTAATTGCTGTATGGCATTCCATGGTAGAAATATACCCCAACCGATGTTTACAGCTTTCTGTTGATGGACACTTGGGTTGTTTTCAATTTCTTGCTGTCATAAATAGTGCAACAAGGAGCATTCCTATACATACATGCTTATGCAAATGTGGAAGAGTATCTCCAGGACACACACATGAGTGTGAGATTGCTCATGCATACAGAGAATGCACATCCTCAGCTTTTCTGGACATTCCCTAATAAAGGCCCCAGGAGAATATGAGTGTTCCTACTGCTCACATCCTTGTCAACACTGATGTTAATATAAATGCACAGCCAGTTTCAACTGATGTATTTTTCCCTAAAAATCCTGCAGAGGGCAGCATATCCTGGTATTACTTCTTAGAATAGGTTCCAGTTCCTGGGTCCCTTCTTTCTTTACTCCTTGAAATCCCTTGCCCTACTCCTCAACCCACTCTACCGCAGTCAACTACCTGGCGGTATCTCACAAGGACAGACAGATGTAACACTGTTTGAAAGCTGAAAGCTCCCTATACTTTTGACTCCATATTGCTGGCACACTTCTGTATCCTGACAGGATGGGAGGGAAAGGGAGACAAGTTAGTCCTGATTTACAATAAGGTGCCTGAGGTGGCTCAGTTGAACATCCAACCCTTCCTTGATTTTGGCTCAGGTCATGACCCCGGCGTTGTGATCTCAGGTTCATGTGATAGAAACCTGCGCAAGGCTCAGGGGGGAGTCTATTTCTCTCCCTCTGCCCCTCCCCTGCTTGTGCATATTCTCTCCCCCCTCCCTCCTCAAATAAATAACATTAAAAAAAAATACTTTTTCCAGTTCAAAGTGGCATAACAGAGGACATGGTAGACAGCAAAGTCTTCCACTATTCTGAAGCCACGGTATGTGACCTAATTAGGAGACATTGCACATAGTGGGAAAGTGCTTATGTAAATTGAAGAAATACTGAGAAGTAGGGGAAGGTAGTGCAAAGCAGCAAACACTTTGTTTTTCTTCAGGAATAGAAGATATTTACCCTTTTGCCTTCTTAGTTACACTGTTTCTGGCTCCATAAGGAAGAAAAACAGTATTCAGTTTCTCAACACCTCCTCGAATTTCTCTCTTTTTGTACAGTGCTGAAGTCTTGCCCCATTCAAAGTTCCATGGTGGGAATGCAGCCCTTCAAAGATTCATTCCTTTCAACAAAGCAGAGGTGAAATTGAGCTTTGCTTAAGGATTTAAAATGGCTGCTTTAGGAAAGAATTTACTGTTAGGACTTTCACTGACCCTACAACCACCACTCTGCTAGAGTATTTTTTCCTTCCTGAAACTAGGTTTTAAGATTTCAACACTTTAAAATGAATGAATGAATGAATGAATGATAAAACGTTATTGCTGTCCTTGAGACAGGAAGTGGAAAAATAAATATGATTTGCTATTGGATTGGTTACTTTGAGTTATTAAATATTTTCCCCTCTCAATATCATAGGTCAAGTTTTCTCCAGGTGGAATCTGTCAAATACTCTTTCAGCAAGACTTTTTTATTTTTATTTTTTTAAGTAAGCTCTACGTCCAACATGGGGCTTGAGCTCATGACCCCAAGATCAAGAGTCTCCTACTCCACTGACCAAGTCACCCAAGCAAATGAAAATACATTTCAGGGGACATGCTGGGTTAATGCATGTTTTTGAAAAGAAAATCAGTTTCTAGGTTGCCTGGGTGGCTTAGTCAGTTAAGCAACAGACTCTTGATTTCAGTTCAGGTCAGGATCTCAGGGTCATGAGACTGAGTCCTGCCTGGAGTTTAAGGCCTGGAGCCTGCTTAAGATTCTCTTTCCCTCCCTACCTGCCCGCCACCCCCACTCAGGCATGCACACCTGCTGCTACATCCACTCTCTAGAAAAAAGAAAAGAAAATCAGGTTTCTCTAATGCAAAATGTCTTAGTCATTTATATGCTGATGTGTATTATAAATCTCTAAAGCAAGACTTAGAGATTCTGTGTTTCCCTTTTTCATGGAACACCTGACAGGATTAGAGTTCAAAAGCCACACTTTGGAAACTGCTGAGAGAGGTATTCTAAGGTTGGCCACACCCTAATCATTAGACCCCCAAATTCACAAGACCCACGTATATGGCATCCTTGACTACAGTTTCATGGTAGAATGCCTGTCTCCACATGTTGGTTGGTATACGCATTGCTCTTAGGCTGTTACTGTGGACATATTTAAGCCAGTCTGATATTGGCTCCCCTGTCTGTGACTTTTTTCCTGCTTCAGTGCCTCAGGAATGTCTGTCTGCTTGAATTTCCAGTTATTCAGCTGGGAAGATGTTTGCAGTGTTGAGCATTGTTATTAATATTTCTCAGAACATGGTATACCCTTTCAATAGGTATAGTTAGTCTTTGTCTCTAGTGAAATTTCTTTGAATGGTATTTGTGAATATGTTTCCTGTTTTATGTACTGGATCCTGTTCTTCAGGGACATCAGTTTTACTGACAAATGCTTTGGAACTCAAATCTGTTATCTTCCAATTCTTTCACTTCCCTGGTGTCTGCAAGCCTTTCTTCTAGCTCAATAATTTTATTTGCAGCCATCCTTATTTTGTTCCTTGCTATGTTACCTTATTTATTTGCTCTGTAATATTGTTTTTGTTCTCAGCTTCCTTAATTCTGAAACCTTGTTCTATCATCTCATCTTTGAGCTCATATTTTTCTGAGTTCATGTTCTCATTAACTTGATTCACAGTACAAAGCACTTCTGAGGAATTTTGTGTTTTGGGGGGGATTATGTTTTTGTTAAGAGTGGGGGCTTTATCATTCTTTTGCATGGTATGTTCCTCTCTTTTAAGGGTTGATTGGTTTTGTTTGCTTTTATTTGGGAGTGTTGCCTTAGCATATTTGGATATTTGCCATTGCCTTCCCTCCCCCCCACCCCATCTTGTTCATACCTGAATAGCTCTATCCAGATCTCTTTGTTCTGATCTGGGGTAGATGACTTATCCATGACTCCATTTTTATCGACTCTAACTTATTTTCCCCCTGAGCTATGGTTTGAGAATTTGGTGCAGAATACCACCTATTTCACTGTAGATCGATTGGGGAGTTAAAGAAGGGAAGGGGAAAGCTCTGTAGAAGCCACCTGACATCTGTCTGATGTAGAACTCCTGGACACTGCTCTCTCCTCTGAGATCTGTAGGTGTTAACCACTCCCTCTACATAGGACTCATACCTACCATGAAAGGGAATTTTTGGGGGTGGGGGGGTTCTAATCATTCAACCAATTTTTATTGAGTACCTACTCTCTGCTAGGTACTATTGTAATCAAGGCACTGGAAATACAGCTGTGTGAACAAATGAGACCAAAAAAACACAACCATTTCTCATGAGTTTATATTTGTTGTGGCAACTTTACTGGCACAGTGTAGTATCAGAAAGAGGGAGCCAACTTCTGCCTAATATCCATTCCAACCATTCCTCAGTCAAAAGGTGGTGGGGGCAGGGGGGGGAAGCAGGGAATAAGGATAATCATTCACTTCAATTTGGTCTAGATTTGAGGGCAATAGTGAAGTCTTAAGATTCATCAACTCAGCAGTAAAGCTTCAGAGGGTCAGGGAGGAAAGACAGGGTTGGTAGCTGCACTCTGTCACTCCAGAGTCTTCTTTCCTTGGCCAGCATTTGCATGTGTGTGTGTATGTTCTCATGTTTTGAGAGCCCATAATATTAAGTTGCACTTCTTGCCTTATTTGGTGGCTGATTTCTTACTGGAGAGGAGGAAGCTAGTGTTTCTTGTTGTTGGCATTCACTCTTTTAGTTGTTAACAAAGAAATAAAGATTCTATGAATCTGTTTTCATTTTTCCACCTTCAGCTAAAGGTCTCAACCAGTTCTTTTAACTCTAACTGAACTCTAGAAGTTCTTTTAACTCTAACTCTAACCTATGGTCTGCCAATATAAGCTTGCCATGAATTGCTCCTTGAGAATTAATAAAATACTTTAACATGCAAACAAAAAAGCATAAGGCTCAAGTGGCTTGCTTGGGTTGTATGCCAACTTCTCTTAGCTAAAAAACATTTCAAGGACTTAGACTCCAGACTACTTCTAAGAAATCAGTTTATCTCATCCTTAGACACTGAAAAAATGTGTTTCTTCATATCTAGGAAAGAAATTCTGAAGAGTTCTTCAGTTTCATGATACCTTATGCTTAGGACTGTCTCTGGGCAGTCCCACAAGAATGCTCTCTCCCTCAAATATGTCAAACACTCATTCGGACAATGGCAGGTGGAGACAAGATGTGAGAATCATTGAACATCCCCAGACTTCTTCCAAGATATTGGCTTCTGGGTCAGCATTAGAAGTACCAAGCTCCTAGATCTATCTGTCTAACCTAAAGAATAAAAGAAATAACCAAGCACTTGTGTCTTTTATTATGTATAGTAAAAGACTCAGCATTACCTACAGATGTCTCCCAAACAGAACCTACTTAATTTAGATTATGACAAGGATATTTGATGAATACTGTACTTATAAGGGAAATTTTAGTGGCTCTAGATGCATCTTTTTGTGTTACTATCATGCTTCTAATGTAATTTCCCCCATCCAGAATTGTAATCCTTAGCCAGTTGCCTTGAAAGCTGGTTACCATGGAGATGATTATCAGTATTATAATGACCTATTTAGAGGAATTTCTGTGGTGCCAGAAAACAAATAACCATTGAGAATGCCTGACAAATGGATGATGGTCTTCCCCTGAAAGTACCTTTACAGGCAAACACCACAGATGCAGTGTGTGTGTGTGTGTGTGTGTGTGTGTGTGTGTGTGTGTTGTAGATTTGTTCATAATTAGGCTCTGCAAAGATTTTTGTGAAATCTTTTTGTGAAAGCACATTTTTTACTACAGTAAGAATGGTAGTACGAACCATAGCAGGTGAACGTCTTTCTTCTTCCTACAGTCTGAAATGCGTGGCCAGAGTTGTATTGATTTCTCAGCAGTGTTAAAAGAGTTTCCATTTGCACAGTTTCTTTTTCTTGCTCAGCTTCTGTTTTTGGAGAATTGTCTAAGGGTGCTGGAGTTTGGCTGACAGGTAGTTGGTGCAAATGGATTTTTACAAGCTAACTGATTCGCCATTAATAGTTCCTAAATAAACTGTGACTATTTGATAGCTATTAATAGTTGGCCATTAATAGTTCCTAAATAAACTGTGACTATTTGATAGCTATTTTAATTTCCTCAGAATTATACCACAAATTCTACACTGTGACCTCTATTTGGTCTCCCACCTCGTATTTCCTGTGAAACTTGTGTTTGTGATTGTATGTAGATCTGGGTCTTAAAGTTTTTAAGTTTAAACATTTCTCATTAATCATTGTGCTTCCATGATGCTTCAGTGGCTGCCTTTCTTTGGTTTTGGTTTTTTAGAGAAATTGTTGGTACTACCTTACATCTGTAAAATTCCACTGATAGATATGAAACTCTTAATTTGATAAAAGAATAAAAAAAAATCAGCAAAAACAACAAAAGCCAAGCATTACCTGAAATAGGACAAACAGACCTAACTTCCTCCTTCTAACCCAACAACATTATGTTTTATGTTATTTTCATGTTTTGTCCTTAGGTTTTCAAGTGAACTCCTTTATTTACTCCCATCTCTCACTCATTGTAACTTCCTTCAAGGTAGTAGTAAGGTGTCCATATTTTCCACCCTGTTCTCATATCATCCAGCTAAGTGCTGGACATACAATGAAAATTCAACACACCTAACTCTTCATGTAATTTGCCTTCCAAAAAGTTTCAAAACCTCTCCAGCCGTGCTTTTCAACTCAGTATTGATCTCTTCATGTTCACAATGGCCTTCCAGAAAAATTATGTAGGAATCTCTTTCTTTAAAACCATATACAGTGAGTCTGTTTTCCGTACAACATCTTGGATCAAGGTCAGTTAACTCATGTGGGTTCTACTTTCAATTTCAGTTCCACAGACCTGTCCTTATGCCTGGAATCACACTGCTCTGAATTGAGAGCAAATATCAAATTCATATGAGTTACCTCAATAAATTCTTTACACTGGTCTGTCATATTAAAAATGCCATTATAAGAAAATTTTCTTTCATTTGACTAAGAATGTTATATTTATACTGGGTGATGCATCATATTTATATTTATGCTGGATTTCAACATTTTTGAAAGGGAAATACACTGATCTTTTAATTAATTTCTAGCCCAATCTCAACTTTAAAGAATCCAGCACAACAAACCCAAATTGATCTGGCAAAATGTTGACTTCTCTCCATCTAACAGAAGTGTACAGAAAAGGTTCTACCTAAAAAACATTAATATTGCTTACTGGCATATGGCCTTGGACTCATATATACCATTTCCTGAGAGAGGCACTGAAAAAAGGGCTTTCTATCCCATTTAATTCAGAACCCATAAATGGTAGCTTCTCTTAGAACATAACGTCTGTCCTCTTATTCTTTTATTCAAGAAGAGATTTAAGTAACTGTCCCTTTAAAATGGCCCTCAGATTGTGAGTTGTTTGAAGTATATTCACATTTAGCACTGCTTAGTAAAAATTAACTCTTTTGAAACTAGACGTAGAATCTTAATCATGCAAAATATTTCCAATAAGATTTAAAGTCAGACCTCTGACTCTGTACAACAATTCCACTAAATTAATTCACTCTGCATTCTCTTGAATGGATTTTTCAAGACAAATCATGAGCTTGCTTTAGAATATTCTTCTGTGTCTAATCTTCACTCCTAGAGATGACAGTGCTTAGCATTTAATACTAGCAACCCTTCCCACCCTGAAGCTAAACTGGGAAGAATTGAGAACAGAATGTTCTAACCTCATCCATACCACAGGCATTTATTCAAGGAAAAAAACATATTTCACAGCCTTTTGCTAGATAAACTTGCTTTACAAATAGGGCACAATTTTCTGAAGACTGATGTGGAATAGCTTTTCTCCAAAAAGTTTCCATGGCTTTACACCTTCTGCTCTAAGAAAACTCATGTCCTTAACTGCTAGCAATCCAATGCAAATCATTTTATTAACTAACTACAATTATTACAGCTGGTAATTTTTGTCAAGTTCTATTCAGTCTAGAGCAGTACCTCTTAGATTGTTTCTGATGAGAAACTAGAGGAGAGGGTTTGGGGTAAGTTAGCTGTTTTCGCTGAGTCCTGTTTACAATCCTTTTAGTGGATTATAGAGATCCTTTATGAGGATTATAAAAGGAAAAGCTGCTTTAAAATGGACAAAGTGCTTCCATGAGGAAATGGTATTAGAGCTGAGCTTCATTAAAGAGGTGTGGAGTAGGGGAATGAAAAAGAGGCCTTCCAGGCATGATACCCCAAGAGGGAAGGGCACAGAGCATATCCAATGAGCTGAAAGGGCAGGGTGGCTGGAGCAGGGGCAGCATAGGGGAGTGTTCCGACAGATGAAACTGGAGAGGTAGTAGGAGACACATCATTCAGGGTCTAGTACTCTAGTTAAGAAACAGGAACGTTTAAATTACAGTATAATTACTGGATTAAAACAATCTAAGGAGCTTTATCATGTTTTAATGAGCCCTCCTTGAAAAATGTGTATAGTCTAACATTGATAAAGTTTATGAATGTTGAATTAAGATG
Source organism: Spilogale gracilis (assembly GCA_004023965.1). Taxonomy (NCBI): domain Eukaryota; kingdom Metazoa; phylum Chordata; class Mammalia; order Carnivora; family Mephitidae; genus Spilogale; species Spilogale gracilis. Next base: position 70,959 of record PITA01008486.1, on the reverse strand, counting down.
AATGTTCAAAGTCATAGGACTTCTATGACAACTAATATTAATTGTGTGATCATGAACCGATTAGACTCAGGTTCCTCAGCTGTAAAGTGGAAGTAATATGCTTACCTCTCAGGGTGACAATGAAGAATAAATGAGATAAACTGAAGACAGTAAACAGTACAGTGCCTGCTGAGAGCTGTTTAAAAAATGGAAAGAAGGTGCAGTACGGAACAAACAAACAACAGCAACAAAAACCTGAAACAATCATAAATACAGAGAACTGATGGTTGCCAGAGCAGAGGAGGTTGGGGTGGGTGGGTGAAATAGCTTAAGGGGATTGAGGCACAAGATTTGGGGCACCTGGCTCTCAGTTAGTTGAACAGGTGACTCTTGATCTTGAGATCATGAGTTCAAGTCAGACATTGCGTATAGCGAGTACTTAAAAAAAAAAGGTACATGGAGTACCTGGGTGGCTCAGAGGCTTAACCCTGCCTTTCGGCTCAGGTCATGATCTCAGGGTCCTGGGATCGAGTCCCATATCGGGCTTTCTGCTCAGCGGGGAGCCTGCTTCTACCCTCTCTCTCTGCCTGCCTCTCTGCCTATCTGTGATCTCTCTCTGTTAAATAAATAAATAAATAAATAAAATCTTTAAAAAAAAAAGTACAAGCTTCCAGTTATAAAATAAAGTCACAGGAATAAAAAGTACAGCACAGGGAATATAGTCAATAATATTATAATAATGTTTTATGGTGACAAATGGTAACGACACTTACTGTGGTGAACATTAAAAAATATACAGAACTGTCAAATCTTTATATTGTATATCTGAAACTAATATAACATTGTGTACCAACTATACTTCAATTAAAAAAAAAAAATGCATAGTACAGCCCTTTGATGTGGATAAGAAGGGACCCTGCGCTAGAGCCCAGAGTTGAGAAGGCCCCACCTTGGTCCTCCCCTAGCTACACTTCAAAGGGATAAGGAGTCCAGAAGAGCAATAGAATTTACTCATCTAGAGGTTGCACCTGACCCTCCATTCTAGACTCAGGGCTCCTAGTACCTAAGACTCAAGGTTCCCTGTCAAAATGACCCCAAGTTGATTCATGTAAGACTTTTTCCCCAAGTCTGAGCACCTGAAAGCTGGTGCCTACTCCATAGCTGAAGGGTAGTTAAGAAGCAGGTTTTGGGGATTGGTGAATAAAAGTCAGCCATGTAGGCTGGGGCATCCCCATATGCATATGGGAAATGTACCTCAGAGCTGAAGGAGAAGGGGGCAGGGGGGGCCCAGGAGCACACTCTTCCACACTGCCAGCTTCCTCGGCAGAACCCCCAAGAAGTCTTGAGAGTTCTCAATTTAAAGCTGGCCTTCCCAGTCACTATGAATGTGTATTTGTTAAAATATGAGAATAGAAAATGCACATGTTTAAGTCTGTATTTTAATCTAAAACTCTTAACAATTTAGACATACAGTACCTGGACTTGCATTTGTAGTCTTAACCTGGGCCCTGCAAAATGTTACTGGTGGCCTAATCCTCTAATTTATAAAATCCTGCATATCACACAAAATTCCATTTATTTAAACCATCTTAAAATGTGTGGATTGCCTCTTTATGAGAATCACATTAAGTTAACCCTGAAATTCCATTATGCACAAAAAGACTCAAAGGGAGCCTTTGAGAAGGGCTCAAAGAAAAAACAAGTTCAAAGAAAGATAATCCATCTAGTGACCTCTTTCTCTTTCTACATAAGCATTAGCACTATCCAAATTTCATTGTATTGATGTTTTATGTAATTAAAGGAGGTAGAGGTGAAGGGAGAAGAAGGTATGGGAGCTGATGATTTTTTAGTATTAATAAAAGGTCAGTTCTCTGACTGTGACATTTGTTTGGATTCCTTAAAGGTAGAGCCCTGAATTCAAACTAAGCATCCAACTGAGTGAAGAATATTTATCTGCTGTGAGGTCCTCGTACAGTCACTGCCATGCAAATCATTGAGGAAGAAAACATTCATTGTCTTATGTTATCTTTCCTACCACAGATACATGGGCTGATTCAAACCCAACTCAGAAATGTATGTCTTCTCTTCCCAAGCCAACTATACGCTCCTTGAAGAACAAATTGGCTTCTTTAGTTTTCTGTATCCCCTCACTCTCTTCCCTAAGAATTGCTCAATAGATATGTATACCTTGCGGATTCATTCTGGCACTTAACAAATATTTACTGGATCCCTATCATGTGTCGGGCTCTGTGTCAAGCATGGAGTCAGGAAGGAACAGGACACTGGTTGAGAGATAAATATCTGGCACTTAACAGGTCCTCTGCAAGTGAGTAACTGAGTGAGTGAAGGAAGGAATGAATGAATGGATTCTGTACCCCAGAGCTAAGGAATAATACCAAGAAAAAGTGAATTACCACTTACGTTACCTTAAGACAAAAGTATTCAAGGTAGAAGATGTCAGCCTACGGAATATCCGTGATTCAAGAAAATGAAAAATTGGGAAAAACAAGACCAGCCTTCCTCTTTGTACATCTGGGCCATCTCTGTGGCCATGTTGTGTTCCTCTAAAATCCTACAAAGACTTAAGCCATTTCAGAGCCACCAAATCTTCTATATGAAGAATTTGGCCAACTAATACCCCAACTCTCACTCTTTCCAGATTTGGGGAGGAAGTATCTTAGGTGATGTCAATACCAAGGAAATCAGTGTACACAATAACATTATTGTGAGTTTTTACTGAGATTCGAAATACTAAAATGTGGTGATTGATTTTAAGCACAAATTTGCTTCATAAGAAGTAGTAAAATCACCACAGAATTATATCACTCCATGTCATTTTCCTATACACAGTGTAATATTGAAGTCATAGCTTATTTTTATTTTCTCTTTACAATATTGTAAGAAAACCAGATTACCAAGGTAGAAGTGGATCTCTCCTGCAAAGCTCCTTATCTTCTTGACCTGCAGAGCACATGCTGATCTCAAGCAGTATCACAGCTTTATGAAAGAGACCCGTATTTGGTCATCAATAAACCAAAATGAAATATCTCTCTTGAAGGATTAGGGAATTCAACATTCAAATAAAGGAATTTAATAACAAACCAACCAGGGTGTCCAAAGTTTTTTTTTTTTCTTTTTTGAAAGGACATGCATTATTCATCCTATAAAATCTCAAACCAAAGGTGGGAAGTATGAGTTATCAACAATATTATGATTCTTAAAATCATTATCTCTTTTTCTAAAGGGGAAATGAAAGCTGTGTCATTAATCCTCTCTAGGGCCATAGGCTCAACCATGTTACTTAAACACAGGAAGGAGGACAGCAAGAGGAAAGAAACTCTCCTGAAAATACTAACGTATTTTCTTTTTCAAGTGGAGAAAGAAGCACTGAGACATTTCCAGCTAAGACACATAAGGGGTCATTCCCTCACTCCCTGGGAAATACACCCAGACACCTGACCAGTTCTAGAAACAGTCAAAATGAAGACATGGAGAGAGATTCCTTCACTCCATCTGGAAACATTTCCAAATCATTCCTTCAATTATTGTAAGGCAGTCTCAGTCCTTAAACTTTCTAATGCTTAGACAGCAAAATATTTAGAAGATACATAGACATTTTAAAGCAAGTATGTGCAAGAGATAGGGAGTTAAATTGATTCTGGCTAAACCAACTTGGGAGCTAAGTTAGCCTGTGGACACCCCACTGCAGAGCACTAAGTCTACTTAGTAATATTATATGTAAGAGCACCCCTATTCTCACACTGTTTGCATTTTCACCACATGTTGAATTGCCAGAAAACTGCCTCTATGTAGAGGAGTAGCATCCATCTGTCATATGCCATGTACTCAAAAGTCCTAGCACTATTACCAACTGATGACGCTACCAACACTCTCATCGAGTCCAAAAGTCTAATAGCACTGTAAAAAAAAAACTATCTCACTAGTGACCTTTCATCTGGCATAAATAGGAGGTTAAGCCCAAATCTCCAGAAAAGACAAAAAAGTCAAGTCAAATTTACCATTTGCAATTTTGTTTGCTTTACTGAATCCTTTGACTGTTTTGTTAATCAGTTCATACAAACAGTTTATACTTGGTCATTCCACCGACCTCTCTAGTCATCCAGAAGGAATCAACCATAATTACTACTGCTCCTGCTCTCATATGTTTGCCCTTCCTGAAAGATTTTCCAAAGTACAGGGAAAAGAGAGTGACTTATAAATGAAGAATTTCACCTTAAAAAACAAAGAGAAAAAACTTAGGTTTTGCCAAGATGATGGACTCCTTCTACCAAGTGTGGCACTCAGACCCTCACGCTGCTCTTGCACCACCTCAGTGAGAGCGCTTCTTGATGCGTCCTCATTCCCCAGTTTTGGAATGTGCATGCCGACGTTTTTAATCAAGAGGCTGGCAGTCATGTACAATCCATTTAGCAATGTTAGAAATGACTGTTGGAATTCAGTGGCTTCCTCCACCACGACCAAAAATTTCCATTTAATTCACAATAATAACATTTTGCATTTATGTTTTTGTCTCCTCAAAGCACTCTGCCACCATTAATGAACTAAATAAGCCCTTGCTATTTTATGGTCTGTCTCATTAAAATGAAGTTGATTTCCTCTGTGGCAATCACTTACCTACTGTTGTTTTCTTCTAGCAAACACTGCACTTAATGAATGTAAATTCATTTTTTAAACTGCATGCTCGTATAGAAAATTTTCCCAGAATATATTTTTAATGCTACAGCCTTACATAACATTACAGGGAGCATTTTAAACTATAAGACACATAAGCTTCTCAGTGTAGTCTTCTCTAAGTACTTGTAAATTATTTATAAAAACCCCCTCAAGTAACTGCCACTGATGGAAATTGCTCTGTGGACCCTATTGCTATTTAATTATTTGCATACTATTAAATGATTGGCCTAAAACAGGGTTAGTCAATAAGCACACAAGTAAAAGCTGCAGTAGGCAAAGAAACTCTGACTTGTGATTCTGCATGGTTTAACTCTGCTGTCTCTGCCTTGCTGGACTGTGTGCACAAGTGCCCAACGGCTCATTCCTAGGAATCTGATCTCAAGTGGGAAGGAAATGTCTCTCTGCAAAGAAGTGCATGCACACTTCCAAGTTTAGACAGGAATGGGATCCTAGAGCAGTGACGCTAAGTTGAAAAACTACAAACATTGGTCGGTTGCCTCCCAACTTCTACTTCCCACTCTTTTGGTAAGAACCTTCACATTCCTGTTTGAGGAACCACCAGATTCTTCTATTCTTAGTCTTGTGTTTAGAATAGAGTTGAGGGGTGCCTGGGTGGCTCAATCGTGGGCGTCTGTCTACCTTCAGCTCGGGTCATGGTCCTGGAGTCCTGGGATCGAGCCCCGCATTGGGCTCCCTGCTCGGCAGGAGACCTGTTTCTCCCTCTCTCACTCCCCCTGCTTGTGTTGCCTCTCTCACTGTGTTTCTCTCTGTCAAATAAATAAAATCTTAAAAAAAATAAAATAGAGTTGAGCCTAACCCCAACTCCCAAGATGGGACTCCTGGCCCTTCTGATTGGTTTAGGACTGGATACATGACCCAGGACTAAGCCAACATAGCCCATCACACTCTCTTCATGCCACGGATTAGTAGAGTAGATATTTCATCATTGTTAGTCCAATCAGAGTAAGGTGGGACTTTTCCTGGGAATTCTGATATAGACTATTTTCCCTTGGATGATATAGTGTGGTATGAGACTTAGAGCTAGTAGGATCATATACATCCTTCAAAGAAAAGTCCAAGATGTTTTGGGAGGCCACCATGTGGAATCTGAGGATAACTCCTCAGAATACAGAATAGTGATACAGATAACCTGGGATCTAGCAGGTACTGATGAATCTGTGCTACATAGGGAACAGGCTGAAGTACTGTAACAAAAAGACGCCAAAATACAGTGGCTTAGAAAGAATTTTTGTTTGAAATTCTTTGTCTTCCACATGTGCACATGTGGGTGAGTGGACAATACTGGTAGGTTGTTTGGGGCTGTGGCTCATTCAGGAACCCAGGATCTTTCTATCTTGTGCTGGCCCCCTAGAGGATTATTTTCACACATTGCAAGGCAAAAGCTGATTCACTACTCTTCTATCATATCCATGACTCAGTTGCAAGGAAGAAAAAAAAAAGAATGGAGGTCAGGAAGCTTATATTAAGGCACTGTTTATCAGTTTTAACTCTCCTGACATTTTGGGCCTGATAATTCTTTATTGGTGGGGGCTGTCCTAGTCACTGCAGGATGTTTAATAAAATCCCTGGCCTCTGCCCCTTCATTGCCCACGTCACCTCCCCTCCAAATTATGACAATCAAAAATGTCTCCAGAGATTGCCAAATGTCTGAGGGATAAAACAGCCCCCCGTTGAGAACATCTGTTTAAGATTATGCTGTAGAGTTCCCACTCCCCCCCCTTTCACTTACTTCCAGTGACCAGAGGTTAGTCATTTGGCCATACTAAGTTGCAAGACAGTCTCGGAGAAATACCTCCAGCTGGACGAATGGGCACCCAGGTAAAACTTCAGGAGTTCTATTGCTAAAAAGTAGGGGGAAATAGATTTCAGAGGACAATTAACAATCTTTGCCACCTAGCCCTATTTCTGGACTTTACCATCACATAAGTCAGTAAGTTACCCTTACAATTTACACCATTATGAAATGGGTTTCAAGGCACTTGAAATTCAGAACCCTAACTGATACTTCCTCATCCAACACTAGAAGTTGAAATTTAGTGAACATTATCCAAAGAAAAAGGACAAAAGGAGTAATGACCGTAGTTATTCAGAAGCTGGGTACGGGCTCAAAGGGATTGAACAAAACAGCTGAAATGAGGCTATTTCTTATCAGGAGATGTCTTTGGCTGAAATGGAAAGGCCATGGTCACAAGGGCCCATGCCCACTGTGGTAATTAGGAAAGAAGACAGTGTAATTACACAAAATTGTCCAAATGAAAACTGCAGACATCTTGCATTATCCAGCTTTGAACTGCTGCTCTCTCGTTCTCATTGTAACTACAAAAAGCCTTCAGTGGCTCTTTGATATCTCACACAAAAGGATCATTGCTCACAGCCAGCTGTTTGGCAATTATATTTCCATGAAGCTGGCATAATTTGACATTAGGAGTGCCCAAGGGAAACAGAGGTGACAATGTGCCAGGGCAGCAAAGTAGAGTATGGAATAGTGACACAGGACCTTCCTCCATCACACGTCTCCCCAAAGTTCATCTTGAAGCCAAAAGCTCTGAATTCAGGACACATTATCCCATGGGAATATAGTTTTTGTGTCATTCACTTACCATAAAAGTTCTCCAATACCTGAAAAGAAAGAGATGTGCACTTTGCAAAACTACAAAAGAAAACGCTGCAGGGCAGAGAAAGGTCTTTCTGAAGGTTGTGACTGAGAAAATCATCACCAAAATCTTCAGGGAAGAGGTGACTTTTAAATCACACTTAAGTTAAGATGACAAAAGAAAGAAAGGGCATTTCAGGCTAAAGGACAGCCAGTTCAAAGTCATCACATTTTAAATTCTCTGTGAGGAATAGTGAGTATTGACCATGAGTAGAGCACAGAGTTTGTGAAAATGCTAAGTTAGGATGGGACAGTGAAGGACGTGATGTAGAGTTTGAATTTTTTTAGTTGGCAAGCCACTAAAGACTTTTAACATGATAACGGTATGATCAAATATAGTTTTGTTTGTTTGTTTGTTTGTTTGAAAGATTTTATTTATTTGACAGAGAAACACAGCCAGAGAGGGAACACAAGCAGGGGGAGTGAGAGAGGGAGAAGCAGGCTTCCTGTTGAGCAGGGAGCCTGATGTGGGACTCGATCCCAGGTCTCCGGGATCATGACCTGAGCCGAAGGCAGTTGCTTAACCAACTGAGCCACCCAGGCGCCCCTCAAATATAATTTTAACAATTATATGAATAGTATGCAAGTGAGGGCAAGATCACAAGAGAGACTGGATTTCTGACCTTGAGAGGTGACAACAAGTCAGAAAGAGGGAAAGAGCCAGAGACACAATGTGAGGGTAAATTGGCAGACATAGTGGTTAATTAGTCATAGAGAGTAGAGAGAAGGAATCAGACACAGCCCCAAATTTTCTAACTTTTGGTCCAGGAGGCTGGAATCCTAGCACAAGCACAGGCTTAAAGAGGCGGTAATGAGCTCAGTAGGTGTTGGTCTGTAAGGTAAGAGAAGAGCTAAATGGCTATGACCTTATAATACAGCACATAGGGTGCATTTTTTTAAAGATTTTATTTATTTATTTGACAGAGAGAGAGAGAGACAGCAAGAGCAGGAGTATAAGTAGAGGCAGAGGAAGAGGAAGAAGCAGGCTTTCTGCTGAGCAAGGAGCCCAATGCCGGGCTCCATTCCGGGATCATGAATGAGCCACCCAAGCACCCCGTATAGACTTTATTTATAAAATTTTCTCATGGTAGAAAGAAGTTGAACTGAAAAACAAAGGGAGGAGGTGTAGCTTTCGCCTCTCTCCAACAACCTATAGGTATTACCCCATCCCCAATGACAGCAACAAATCTCAAGGCTGAGGGCTTCCTTTTGCCTATTTTCTCATTTTAAGCAGCATAAGGAAAATAGATACCTCATATGCCCAAGTATATTAACATTAGCTGGCCTCAGTATCTGGAAATAAAGTTCAATAAATCGTTAATTTTGACTCACACTACCCTAAAGTCTTAGTAAAAGGTTTTCACGTAGGAGTTTTGAGCTTAACTTTTCAGCTCTGTGTAATTTCACCTGTTGACTTCAGGGGTAGGAGTAAACTATGGGATGTTGAATTAGTTTCCCATCTCACACCTCAAGACCACCTTATGTGGGAGGTAACGACAGAAACTCGTCCGTCTCTTTCATCTCATACATGATTAAATTCTTCATGAATTTAACCAGTTGCTTAGGGTAGATATGCTTCGTTCCAGAAATAAATCTGGCACTTGGAAAGCCTGGCTTACTTCTGCAGCAAGTAATGCAATGATGGGCAAGAGTCTGATACCTAGATGCTGACTTAGATTTTAGTCCTTTCACAAAACTGTAATAATTATTAAGAATTAATAATAATAGGTGTCAGACACATATTTTGAAGCATTTTCCACATAGTAACTCAATTTAATCTTCAGAACTCTATGAACTAGGTATCATCATTCTCCCCACTTTATGTGGAAGGAAGTATGATACAAAGAGTTTCAATAACTTGTCCAAGACTACACAGCTATTAACAGCCAAGATTCAAGTTAGTCTGGCTCCAGAGGTTGTACCTGTAATATTACACTAAATTGTTTCTCTACTACATCAAAAAGAGCAAGAGGTTCTGAGTTGGAAGACCCTGGTTTGAGTTCTTGTGGGGGAAAAAAATAGCCTTCAGGAGCCCCTGTCTCTTCACTGGGTTGGCTGTAAGGATTAAAGGAGATGATATGTCTTTTTAAAAGATATATATAATTTTAAAGTGCTTTACAAATATGATGGAATATTATCATATTAAACTTTGCAATGGATCTTACTTTAAAAATTATTCAAAGCTAACATTTCATCCATTTTCACTAATTTTATCATGGATCCTAAAATATCTGTACCTAACTACTACCTTCTAATTGTATATACTCTCGGTTAACCTTTTTTAATTTATTTTTTATTTTTTTATTTTATTTTTTCTGTAGTTAACCTTTTTATTTATTAAAAAATTAAACTTTTTGAAGGTTTTTGCTTTGAAGAACAAAGTAATCACTTTTAGAAGTTTGGAAAAAAACATGAATTTTTCCCAAAGGATCACTTACCAGACCTATTTAAATTTGAGTCTCATCCTCAAACCTTCCTAGATAAACAGAAGAATCCTCTCTTCAACTTTGGTTGTTGTATTAGTTTTCTATTGCTACCATGATAAACTACAAAAAGCTTCATTTTAAAAAACATATAGTTACTATCTTAGCATTCTGTAAGTTACAGGTCTGACATAGGTCTCGCTGGGCTAACACCAAGGAGTCAGTAGGGTTGCATTCCTTTCTGGAGGTTCCAGGTAAGAATCCATTTCCTTGCCTTTTCCATCTTCTAGAGGCCTCTTGCATCCTATGGCTTGTGCCCCCTCCTCCATCTGCAAAGCCAGCAATGTAGAGCACCTCTGACCCTTCTTCTACTGTCTCTTTCTGACCACAGCCAGAACAGCTGTTTCTAAGGACTGTGATTAGATTGGGCCTTCCTGTGTAAGTTAGGATAATCTCATCTCAAGAGCCTTAACCTTAATTACATTTATAAAGTCCCTGTGCCATATAAGGTAAATGTTCCCTGGTTCTGAGGATCAGGATGTGGACATCTTTTGAGGGAACGATTATACTGCCTATCATAATGGTGAACTTTAGGAATTAAAAAAAAAACTCATTTCATATATTAAAAAGGTTTGTCACCATACAAAAGTTTGAAAGTGATTTCATTAAAGTGCCCTGAAAAACCTCTAAGTCATAACAGCTATTATGTTAGAAAAGAGATAATGTTTAGTTAGGCTGATTTCTGATGAAAACAAAACCTGACAAGCAGTGAATGAAGGATAATAATGCCACAGAGATAACAAAACCAAGTAATAGACCTCAAAATCATCCAAAACAAGGTGATGAATTGCACTTATTGTACCTGCAGTTTATTACTGGGCATGAAGAACCTTCTTTCTAATCTCACTCCATCCTTTTCTAGAACTGCAAGCTATTAGTTCTATTCATACTATTAGAGACTAAACAGACATCAGAAAAGAGACTTTCCTTTCTACCAAAGTTAGAAAAGTAAAAAGGCCCTACTCTGTTTTGAAGATAAACTAAAGAAGCAAAATGTCCCAAGTCCTGCCCTCAGGTCCAAAATGGTGTTGAAGGAAGGTTTTCAGTATGTAGATGATGAGGAGTTCCTTCAGTGCTTGTTTGGGGGACAGAAGGAAGTGATTCAGCCATAGAGATATGAAGTCCCTGAGGACAGCAGCTCATCTTTGTAGCTGGCATATTTTTTCATGACATTTACATGTTGACAAAAACCTAATGGATGTTTGCATGCCACACGTGGTGTCCAGCAGTTGTACTCAGGAAAAGCAATTGCAGTATTAGTGAATCTCGTTATAGCCTATTTTATCACTTCCAAAAAGTATGTCCTATAGTGTATTGACCAGAACCTCTAAGCCACCAAGAAACTCTGAAAAGACAAGGATTTGCTTTGTGGAACAGCCCCTAAAAGCAAGAAAAAATTTAATTATAAAGAGTCTTACTTTGCAGGAGAGGTGATCCTTGCTGTAGAAAATATGTACATCCTTAAAGCATGGGTGTGATTTGTAGTTAGATGACTCTAGTTAGATGACTCGCAGTCTTCCATTTAAAAGATTCACTCAGCCATGGTTAGATAGAAGTAAGTTCTAGATTTCAGAAGAAGTTACTAATGAGCTAATCAAGAGATTAGGGCAATCTCCAATGGACCAGCTTCAGGAAAAGACTTTTTGCACAATGAAAGAACCAGAGAACACAATTATGCCAATCAAGGTTAAATGACAGAGGGAGAAGACTGGAGAAGATGGAGAGCAATCTAAGACTTCAGATGGCTGAGCCAAGAAGACCCTCAAATGTGTCCACCTTGAATACATATCAGGCTTAGACAGCCAAAATATACCCAGGCACAAAAGGTGATAAAGAATAAGATCTCTGGGTGCCTGGGTGACTCAGAGGGTTGAGCCTCTGCCTTCGGCTCGGGTCATCATCTCAGGGTCCTGGAATTGAGTCCCACATGGGGCTCTCTGCTCGGCGGGGAGCCTGCTTCCCCCTCTTTCTCTGCCTGCCTCTCTGCCTATTTGTGATCTCTCTGTCTGTTAAATAAATAAATAAAATCTTTAAAAAAAAAAAGAATAAAATCTCTAACAACCTATGGCATGTGAGAAAATACTGCAAACTACATTAGATAAAGACTAATATCCAAAATATTTAAGGAACTCATACATCTGAACAACAAAATAATAATTATCTGATTAAAAATGGACAGAGGATCTAAATAAACATTTTTCAAGAGAAGACATTTGTACCTGACAAGACGGTCAACTTCACTAACCATCAGGGAAATGCAAGTCAAAGCCACAATGAGATATCACCCCATACATCTTAGAATGACTACTATCAAAAATAAAAGAGATTACAAGCACCTGCTAGGATGTGGAGAAAAGAGAACCCTCATGCACCATTGGTGGCAATGCAAACTGGTGGAAAATAGCATGGAGGTTCCTTAAAAAATTAAAAATAGAACTACACTATGATCTAGCAATCCCATTTCTGGGCATAAACCCAAGGGAAATGCAATCACTATCTCGAAGAGAGATCTGCATCCCTATATTCTTTGCAACATTATTTACAATAGCCAAGATGTGTGTGTACACAACCTAGGTGTCTATTTTTTTTTATTAAATTTTTTTTTAAAAGATTTCATTTATTTCACAGAGAGAAACACAGCGAGAGAGGGAACACAAGCAGGGAGTGAGAGAGGGAAGCAGGCCTCCCGCCAAGCAGGAAGCCCGATGTGGGACTCGATCCCGGGTCTCCAGGACCATGACCTGAGCCAAAGGCAGTCGCTTAACCAACTGAGCCACCCAGGCGCCCCAACCTAGATGTCTATTGGTAGATGAATGAAGAAGATGTGGTATGAATATATATAATATATACAACAAACTTACATAAAATAAACTTATATAAAAATAAAATACTCTAAATATTACTAATTATTATTATTCATTCTAAGTATTCTAAAACAAAAATATATAAATTAAAAATATTTATTCAGCCATAAAAGGAAGGACATCCTGCCATTTCCAGCCACATGGATGGGCCTTAAAGGCATTGTTAAGTAGGTCAGACAGAAACAGACAAATTCTGCATTACCTCACTTATATGTGAAATCTATTTTTTTTTTAATTTCCAATTTCCAACTGCCTGGGTTGCTCAGTTTGTTAAGCATCTGCCTTTGGTCGAGGTCATGATCCAGGGGTTCTGGTGTGGAGCCTCATATCGGGCTCTCTGCTCAGAAGGAAGGCTGTCTTCCTCTGTGCTCTCTCTCACTCTCTCCCAAGTAAATAAAATAAGTAAATCTTTAAAAAACAAAAATAAATAAATTCCAAACTCATAGAAATCAGAGAATAGGATGGTGGTTGCCAAGCTAGGTGAGGGAAAAGAGGACATGTTGATCAAAGGGTACAAACCTATAAGATGAAAAAGTTCTGGAAATCAAGTATGTAGTATGGTAACTATCGCTGACAAAGCTATATTGTTTAACTGAAAGTTGCTAGAGAGTAGAGCTTAAATGTTCTCACCACAAAAAAAAATTATAATTATGTAAGAGGATGGATGTGTTAACTAAACTTACTGTGGTGATCATTACACCATACATGTGTATATGAAATCATCACATTGCACACCTTAAACTTACACAGCATTATGTGTCAACTGTATCTCAATAGAGTTGGTGGGGGTGGGGGCAGGATAAGACCTCTGAGTTACTGCCAGCCTTGATTTTGATTAAGATGGAAATTCTTCCCACAATTAAGTTGCTTGGATACCTGTATTAGGATGACTCTGCAAAGACAAACACTAACTCTGCCCATTTATGGCAACCCCAAACCTGCTCCTCTTCCAGCCCTCTGTCTGTCCTTGTAAGTATGACATTAGAGAATATCTCTGAATCACTGTCAGAACTGGCATATTCTTCTTATTTAAGCTGCAGGTCAGCAGTGACCTCTCTGATTTCACCAGATATCTCTCTCCCCCTTGCTCTCCTCTTGTTCCACAAACATGCAGAAGGATGTGTTCCTTAGGGCCTTTGTGTGTCCCATTCCTTCTGGTTGATACAAGTTTCCACCATATCTTCAGATGCCTGGTTCTTTCCTGTTGTTTGGTTCTTAAGCTCAAACCTGGCCTCCTCATGAAGACCTTGCTGAGCTCCCTTTCTAAATTATCTTGTTCTCCCCAAGGCATTAATCACATCACATCAGAACTTATATCTGAATCTGAAATTATCTTGCTGGGTTTTTAATTTGCTTACTCAAATGGCAGGTGCACAGGAATTTTCTTGTCATTTACAGTATTAAATGAATAAATATATAGTCATTGTGCATCTCTTGAGAAAAGCTATCCCTTAGTTAGACTGATAAAAGTTTCAACACATGAACATAAGAGGCATAAACATTGATTTATGGGTATTTAGTATTTGGGTATTCAGTCAGTGCCAAATAGCAACTGGAGACTTGCCCATCTTTGTAAATATACAAGGAGTTTGCACAGAGGAGCTAGGGAACTTCTTCAGCAAACACAATCTCTGAACCAAAAATCAGTATTAGTTGTGAAATGCAAGATGGTTTATGGGTGAAAAAATCCATTTCCCCCATCATTTGCAATTATTTACAGTGGATTGTTTAACTGACCAACTACGTAGTTAAGGGAGCTGGTTCCTCATCTCTAGGTCTGGTTGAAAATCTTATGTTGAAAATCTTCATTACAAACCCCTGAAGCGAATGTAACATTAAAATCAAAAACAAAACCCCAAGCTACACATAGGCGAGTAATGTGGGCTTTGGGACAACGGAATATGACTGCACTAAGAGTAAGGAGATCCAGATTATGAGACCTTAAGTAAATTCCACTCACTCATTTGACAAAAACTGAATAGCTCCAAGCACTGTTAAGTAAATTCAACTAGTGAACACTGCTGGCAAAGTAACTGTCCTACAGGAGTTACGTTCTACTGGCGGATAGCAGGAGGAAGATATAAACAACCTGTTCTGGCCACACTGGCTGCTCTAGAACAGTCGTCCTCACGTCGTCCTGGTGTCTGGCTACTGCCTCCCACGCGCACAGCCGCAGCACGGGCTCGGAGAACCCGCACCAGTGTGTCCGACTCTCGCGTTGTTTGTAAGGCGCTTCGCGGGACCACCCACGCCTCAGCCGGCCCCTGGCGGCAGGAGCGCCACCTCCGCGTCAGCAGATGGACCTTGAGGAGGAGGCGGGGGATGAAAAAGGCGCCGCTGCTCTTGGGAAAGCTGAGAGTGAGGGAAATGGAGGGCCAGTAATGAGGTACATGGAGAGGAGGAAGAGGAAGACGAAGGTGAGGAAGAGGGTAGAGATACGAACATGAGGAGGCTGAGGCGGCTACAGGCAAACAGGCAGCTGGAGACCAGAGGGATGATGGTGACTCCAAGAAGCACACAGCAAAAAAGGCAAAGCTAAACTTTAAAACAACAAACAAAAAGGCCGCCATGACCAGTTTATCCTCTACTTCCAGTCCCCGAATCTGCATGGGCTCCCCGAGCAGAGAGGCCCACCGGCTGGCGCTGCCGCCACCGTGAAACGTGCTCCCTCCCGCACTACCCGAACCACAGCATAATTTGCCGCAGGAAGGACGAGAAGAGAACCAACATTTCCAAGGCCCTGCTTTTCTCTTAAAAATACTCAGAAAGTAAAATGTGTGTGTAATCTTTATTTACATGGTATGTGTTGTACATACTGTTGGGGTCAGCCATTTTTAATGGCTTGGTTTATAAAGCCAGCCTTCGGAGCATTCTCTGCCCTACTTCTGACACTACTTGTAGTTTGACAACATTCATTACAATCTCAAAGGGAGTGGGAAGAAAATTTATTAAAAACCGAAAAACCACATACACACACACGTATCTTACTGCGAGAATTCCAGTAACATTTTTTTGTGTATGCACTAAGCTGGTTTGTATGAGATGGTTAATGAGGACAAAGAAAAAAGATTTGTTTTGTTTTGTCTATGAAGTTCCTGTCAGTTTTGGCCTGTTTGATGTATGTGTAAACAATGTTGTCCAATAATAAACCAGAATTTTATTGTGCCTAAAAAATAACCAGAAAAGGTTATCTAAAACTATGTGGATATTAAACTAGATTATCTGTACAATTTCTCCAAGCTTTACACATACTGAAGGAGAGGAAAGAAATTTTAGAAGGCTTAGCACTGAGTATTTTAAGGGAGTAAAATCATGGGTTATTTTTAATTTTTTTCTCTTTATCATTGTTTTCTGATGTTTTTCTATATGAATATGTACTACATGTAAACTGGACAAATATTTAAAAAAACAGTAGAGAGTTGTTACTGTCAAAGCTGCGTGTTGGTTCTTAGTAACCTGAAGGTATGTCATTCATCCATTAATAATGAGAATGGTAAATGAGAATTGTCTTACCCCTCCATTGATTTGCTTATTACTTTATCTTTACTTAATGAAGCTCTGGAGAAACTGCTAAAGGAATTCTCCTTTTCTCATTACCTCTTTGTGCACTGACTTAACTGTCTACCTAGGGATGATCAGGCACAGGTCCTGGATCAAGAGATATTACCCCCCCCTCTTTCTCTCTTGCCCTCTCCACCCACATCCCACCCCATCACTGCACACACACACACACACACACACACACACACACACACACGGCCTCTTCTCTCCCTTTAACCTTCAAATCTCAGTTTAAATGTTACCTCCACAGAGAGCCTTTACCTGAGCAATCTAAGAATTCCATTGCTATCTTAGGCTCATCACACTATCCCTGCTTTTCTCAATCCTATCTCTGTTCTTGCTCTATTCTTCTAGAGCACTGTTGTCAACTTGTAATTTCATATGCATTTAATTTCTTTACAAACCTACTGTCTCCTTCCCCCCACAAGTCTGAAGTTTCCTCATGAAAACAGCAGTGATGGGTTTCATTCGCTGCTGTATCCCAAGGGCTTAACTAATATTGATTGAGTAAATGAATGCATGAAATGGCTCCTTTATCCTTTCTCTATCAAGAGTTTTATTCCCATGCAGTGGTATGCTGCAACCAGTACTTTGCCAGCTCAGAAGAGCCAATTATTAATATTTCAGGGATTTGGTAAGCTAGTTGTTAAACTATCCAGTAGCTTGAAATTAGCCATGCTGAGGTTATTTCTACCACGGACATTGGCAAATGTTACATGTCAAGACCTATTTTCCCCCCAAACTGCTGGTTTGTTAGCACTCTATGGCTCTCATCCCCTAAATCCAACTATAAATACTGAGATATCATGGCAAAAAACCTGACCCAGAGGTTACTTGAAGTCTTTCAATAAAGAATGATTACATTTAAAAAAATATTAAGTATATGCTATAAAATGATTTCCCTGTTGGGGATATTCAAGTTTTTTAATAAGCTAAATTCAAATCTAAAATATGTATCTTTGATCCCCTGAAGTTTTTGTTTCTGTTTTTCAGATCCGTATGTGAAGATTCATCTGATGCAGAATGGCAAGAGGCTGAAGAAGAAAAAGACAACAATTAAAAAGAACACACTTAACCCCTACTACAATGAGTCATTCAGCTTTGAAGTACCCTTTGAGCAAATCCAGGTAATGTCAAACATAATTTTGTCTTCCCATTCAGTTTTATTTCTTCATACCACATAAATGAAAGACACAAACCTTGTAAATTATCAGTGCACTTGCCTTCATTAGAGTGGCCATTCTTATTCCCATGCACACTTGATAATCAAGCTACATCAAGAAGGAAAATGATGAAATATACAGCACAAGATGTGCTGACTCGTCAGCCAAAAACAGCTGGCATTCTGTTGAGCAGAAATAAAGTAGGAAAAAGAAAATCAACAGAACGACTCTGCTAACTCAAAAAGTGCCAGGAGAAAATTAACTTCCACTATTCATTTCCAGGCCACAATATGGAGTTCTCCTTATCACAGCCTTATAGAAAAAAATAGAGAGAAAAGAAATATTTTGGTTGATGCTAAATACATAGCATCTTTAATCTTTCATTATTAAAAGGTGATTAACAATAGAAAAATGAGACTAAGTCATATTTTTAGTTGTTTAAATTTAGCTTCCTGTTTCTGAGTTGGAATGGATGGATATTTTTGTAAATATGAAACCTTAATTTGCTAGATAATAGTTGTTATGATAGGCAATAGTCTATTAAAGGAAACTGTGGATAACATGTTCAAGAGAAGATGCTACATGTAGCTACAATGATAGTATATGATCTTATCATTAAGTAATTTTTAAATAAGTTTAGGTTCTCTTACCCTCTATCCATAGTGAGGCAATTGAGACTCAAGATTCACATCCAATAATTACCGGCAATTCTTGTTAATCTTTAATGGATATTGGATATTAGAAAGTCAAATGCCTTAAAGGAACACTACTTTTACATTTTATTAAATAATTGGTATGGGTCTCTCTTTTCAGCCCTATAAAAATCTGCCCACAACATGAGGGAGAAATGAAAGGTAGGCATTAAAACTACACCATGAAAATTTCTAAAGGTCCAGAATATAAAACATCAGCAAATATTCTTTAGTTGCATATTTTTACTTTAATCTAGAATCTAATTTTGAATACAGTATCTTGTGAACAAATCACACCTTTATTCCATGAAGAAAGCTAATATAATAGTTACATTTGTTGTATATTTATTATGTGCCTGGGCCCAGTTTAAGCCACTTTACATACATAATCTCATTGAGTCTTTACAATACCCTTATGAGAGAGGTTATTATCCCAATTTTATATATAAGGAAACTGAGACTTAGAATCTCCTCACATATAAAATAGGAATAATAGAATCACATCAAAAACGTTATGCATATAATAGCACTTGCAATGGTGAATGCGCAGTAAATGGTTCCTATCACCATTATTATTTAGAGTTAATGTTGTTCTTTCTCAAATTAACATTTTATTAGAAAATAGATTCAACAACAAAATTAAAACAATATATGAATAAGTGCTGTCTACTAGAACTCTCTGTGAGGATGGAAATCTTTTATCATCTGTGTGGTCCAATTCAGTAGTCATCAGCCACAAGTAGGTAATGAGCACCTCAGCCACTAGTATGATCAAGGAACTTTTATTAATTTTAATTCACTTCAATTTAAATAGCTACATGTGGCCAGGAGCTACTTACTATATTGTATGGGGAAGTTCTTTAAAAATCACTAGCAATCCATCATCCTCACATCACTTCATGGTCTTTATATAATCTCCCTCGTGTACATTTTCACATGGTAGCAAATTACATATATTTACTTTCAACAATTGTTATAGAAATAAGTAACATTGCAGAGGACACTGATTCCCTGTCCCAGTCACCTGTTAACTAGCCTGAACCAGTGAGGTCACTGCTTTAGACACACTGACAATCCTCAAAGACATTTAATTTTCTCCAATTTATTTTGCAAGATTTGTTTAATGAACTCTTTTGGGGGTTCTAAAAATTTACTCTTATGGAAAGTAGCACCTCCTAGAATTTTGTTCTTTGTTTTATTTATTTTCTTTTAAGTATGTCTGCTTGTTTGGTTGTTTGTTAGAGAGAGTGAGAGATGAGAGCACAAGCAAGGAGAGTGGCAGGCAGAGGGAGAGGAAGAAGCAGGCTCTCAGGCTCTCAGGGAATCTCACGTGGGGCTCAGTCTCAGGACTCTGGGATCAAGACCTGAGCTGAAGGCAGATGCTTAACTGACTGAGCCACCCAGGCACCCCAAGCTTTGTTTATTTTATTTTATTTTTTTTTAAGATTTTATTTATTTATTTGACAGAGAGAAACACAGCTAGAGAGAGAACAAAAGCAGGGGGAATGAGAGAGGGAAGCAGGCCTCTGGCCAAGCAAGAAGCCCGATGCGGGGCTTGATCCCAGTTCTCCGGGATCATGACCTGAGCTGAAGGCAGTTGCTTAACCAACTGAGCCACACCCCCCGAGCTTTATTTTTTAATACTGCAAAACAATATAAGACAGAGTATTGTGATGTTGTGATGAAAAACCCTATTATAAACTTTCTTTGAGCTACAATTCTACAACTTTAAAAAAAAGTAAATGTCCTTTTTCAGCAATAAATTGCAACAAATGTAAATATATTAAAAATGAAGGGGGCGCCTGGGTTAAGCGACTGCCTTCAGCTCAGGTCATGATCCCGGAGATCCGGGATCGAGTCCCACATCGGGCTCCCTGCTCGGCGGGAAGCCTGCTTCTCCCTCTCTCACTCCCCCTGCTTGTGTTCCCTCTCTGGCTGTGTTTCTCTCTGTCAAATAAATAAAATCTTAAAAAAAAAAAAAAAATGAAGAGGGCACCTGGGTGGTTCAGTTGCTTAAGCCTCTGACTTGGGCTCAGGTCACGATCCCTGGGGTCCTAGGATCGAGTCCCGCATCAGGCTCCCTGCTCAGTGGAAAGTTGGCTAGCTTCTCCCTCTGCCCTCTGTCCTCACCCCCCCACCCCCCCCACCACCACTTGTGGGCCACATGCACCCTCCATCTCTCTCTCAAATAAATAAAATCTTAAATCTTAAAAATAAGTGAAGCACATTAAAAACAAGACATATGCTGGGTTTCTGGTACAGTATTTTAGAGAAGCTAGTATTCTCTCAGGACAGAGAGAACCTGAACCCATCATAGAGTACATTAGGTATGGCAATAATGAGTCCATCTCTGACTATATCCCTCCTGTTTCTCTGCTTCTTATCAGTTTGTTTTTTTCTTTCTTCTTCCTATCTTTTCTTTTTTAGTTTCCCCGCAGGAGACTGCTTTCTTAGTATTCCTAGAGAAACAACTAAGCATTTTATATACTAAAATAAGGGTCTGGATTTCCTTTATTCTCAGGTTATAAGATTATGTTTTCTATCTCTCTCTATCCCTCTGAAATTCATTATGAGCAAAATATGCTGATTTCCAGTAGTACATGTAAATGTTATACCTCCCAAATGTACAAATGAACTACATATGCAGCTGCAAAAATTAATCCAAGGCCTTCAGAAGAATATTCTGTCTTGAGTTAATCATGTACTGAGTTAATCAGTACATTCCTAGGTGAAATAATCAAAATCCACTCCAGCCATTCACTCCTACCTCCAAAAACCTCATTTCACCTTTGTGCATAATGTCCCTAATTAGCGCCTACTCCCCATTCCCTGCAATATGATTTCATCTGATGAATTTGCTTGGGAAAAGTTCTGAGAATTTTTCTGAGAACCAAAGTGATTCTTTCTGTTCTCTGTTCCAAATACCGTCCCGCGCATAGATGATGCCCTTGATAATGGAATCAATCCAAGGCTGCATAAGGGAAGATGGTGTGTTTCCTTTATTACTAATGTGTTGCATTTTACATTCTAAATTCCACTTTCAGGAGTGGTCATTTTCTCTCCCGTGAAGCTGTCCATGGTTGCCCTCTCTCAACACACTGGTACAATAATGCAGTCCTCAAGAGTACAAAGTCCATGAAAGGGACAGAACTCAGCAGGACCTTCATTTGACCCTGGCTTCCATCATTACATTTTCTGTTCCTTTTAACTCTGGCCACCAAATGTTATGCATTCTACTTTATTCTAAACTCTTCCTTTATCTCTGCACTCAGTTTCTAGATTAGAGCCTTCACATATTTTGACTAAGCAAATCCATTACTTAGGAAGAACTAAAATGTGCTTTCAAAAAGTGTGTCTTTCGTATCATAATGGCATGGGTTTGCTTTTGTCAATTGAGGCAGTTCTAAAAAGTAAGTTATTAAATAAACTCACAATGTAATGGAATAACTGAAGTAAATCTTGTATGGCTTAAAAGGTTATTTTCATTTGAGATTGGCATTGGATACACAACAGTTACTCAGCAAAATTTTTTTTTTAAGATTTTATTTATTTATTTGACAGAGTGAGAGATCACAAGTAAGTAGAGAGGCAGGCAGAGAGAGAGGAGGAAGCAGGCTCCCTGCTGAGCAGAGAGCCCGATGTGGGCCTCGATCCCAGGACCCTGAGATCATGACCTGAGCCGAAGGCAGAGGCTTTAACCCACTAAGCCACCCAGGCGCCCCTCAGCAAATGTTTACTGAGAAAATATATAAAAGGGAAAATTATCTTTACTTATACTTTTTAATAATTTTCATTCTATTGTCACATTTAATACTCAAAATAATCATGTGATTATTGTACTGAATACCAGTACCAGAAATCTTGCTGATGAGACAGTTGAAACAAATGGATTTAGAAGTGGACACAGTTGACAAAGACAGAAGGGATGGTGGATTACAGCAGAGACTGTGAAAACCAACCCATTCTTTACAGGACCCCAGGCCGGGAACTTCACAGCATCTTCTTTGTGTAATGGCAATATTAATAGGATCTATTATGAGAAGTAACTGAGTAGTTATTGTAAAAGACTTAGAATTGTGCCAAAAACCTGACAAAATTTAACGTTTATTCAGTATTTTGAAGAAGCTGAAGATGATGACAATGGTGATGTCATAATGATGAAATAGGGATTGCACTTTGGTTTTTACATTCAGGTCATTGTCAGTCTTGGTCTGATGTTTTGAGACTGGTTCTTATTTCCAGTTGCTTCGATATCAAGGCAGCTTTGTAAGAGGGCGGGGTGATTAATATTTCTTCTGTGTCCTCTTTTAGAAAGTGCAAGTGGTGGTAACTGTTTTGGACTATGACAAGATTGGCAAGAATGATGCCATCGGCAAAGTCTTTGTGGGCTACAATAGCACCGGGGCGGAGCTGCGACACTGGTCAGACATGCTGGCCAACCCCAGGCGACCCATCGCCCAGTGGCACACCCTACAGGTAGAGGAGGAAGTTGACGCCATGCTGGCAGTCAAGAAGTAAAGGAAAGAAGCCTTTCTGCGTTTGCCCACATAGTGCTCTTTAGCCAGTATCTGTAAATACCTCAGTAATATGGGTCCTTTCATCTATCCAGCCATGCATTCCTAATACAATTCAGTGGTACTTCAAATCCTGTTTTAATTTGCACAAATTTAAATGTAGAGAGCCCCTAAGCCCTTCACCATGCCACTGCCCTCCAAATCTACTCTTCTTTTAAGCAATATGATGTGTAGATAGAGCATGACTGAAATTAATTATTGTATCACACTGTTGTATATACCAGTATGCTGAAGATTTATTTTTAGTTCGTGTATTTGTATGTTGTAAGCGTTTCCTAATCTGTGTATATCTAGATGTTTTTAATATGATGTTCTATTTTAAATTATGTAAATTGACTGAGATCAGTTTAGGAGGGCTGATAATATATTATATGGTAAATATAGTATTGTCTGCATTCCAACGAAAATATCAACTTGTAAGGCACTAGTACAGTCAAACTGACATCTTAAAGGACAACTTAAACCTGAGCTTTCTATCAATCATTTGAGAACCAAGATATACTGACACCACATATTTGGTGGGTGAATCCAATTTCGTAGAATTTCTTTACAGGCAAATTTACATGATCTGAGCAGCATCCAGACTGACCTCCAGGAAGCATAGCCACAAACCAGAACAGCGTCTGTCTATACATATCTACAAAGCTAAAACCAGGCCTTCACTCTTACATTCAAGGAAGCAACTGAACAGGAGTCAATGATTTCATATTCCTGCATATAAAGTAACAATGTGATGGTGTTCTGTGTGTGGGTGTGTGTGGGTGTGTGTGGGTGTGTGTGGGTGTGGGTGTACAGGTGTGGGGGTGCATTTGTTTGGGGATGCGGTGGGTAGGAAGAAGCTGAGGACAGAAGTCAGCATTTCTGAAATATTGCCTATTTAAAAAGAAAAAAAAAAGTAGCTCTCCGTTATCACCTTTATACAAATGTGCATCCTGTGAAATCTGTTCTGGATTTCATACCTATAATAATTCTAAAAGGTTTGCACATTAGACTTTGTAACAAAATATTTTATTATACAAAACCATATTAGAAGGAATGCAGAATATTTTTAACACAGCAATCTGTGCTTATTACACAAAATTACTTTGTGGTAAACAGTATTGTAATCCCATCAAAAGATGAAAAAATAAACAATTAGCCATAGTTCTGAATGCACTTAAATTAAGCCAAAACAGCTAGTGATCTTTTTATATGCTCTTTTTACTTAAATAAGTTTTAATTTGTCCTTTAAAAAAAAAAAAAAGATGAAACAATACCAAGAACAAGTTCTAGCAAACTGAAGCAACCTCTTATGTATACTAGATGCTTGATTTAGGAGGAGTTTTTAAATGTTCTCAATGTCATTATGTAGTAAATGGCACTATTATGAAGCTACTAGTCATTCCATAAGAGTCTTCAAGGACTGCTCTGTGTAACACTGTGACTGCCGTGTGTGCTTAGACACGTAGTTTCCTCAATGAATAGCACTCAATTTATTCTGTAGTGATGTTGTAACAATACTGCCATTCCCTTCTACTGCACTGCCCAAGGTGTGTGTAGCACAAACAGTTCTCATTACAAAGGACCAATTCAGAACTGAAAAGCTATGCATAGGACAAGAAAGATACATAGACTGGGGTGGAACACACAGCATTTTGTCAAGCACTGTGCAATATTCTATAGTTTTCCCCACTCTGGTGGATGACCACTTTGTGGAAGGACAGCCTATTAGCTCACGCTGCATCCACACATTTCTGTGACCTATTGCAACTCCTAGGCCACAGACAGCGGTGATGCCCTGAGGTGAAAGTTCATCCTTGCGGATACCAAAACGAAATGGAGGAAAACTGAGCACCAGCCTTGTGGTCAGACTTTAGGATATCATGCCACATTTATTTTTTTTTAAACTACAGAGAATTCAAAAAGGGCTGATGGGAGGCTTCACACATGAGGTTGGCTGTTTCCTGATAAAACGAGAATTCCTGTCATTCTTCTTTTCTCATCAAAGAAGAGGCAAACCTTTGGCCTTTCAGCCCAGTCATGGCAAACTGATCAGGACTGGGATCAGGACTGGGACACAAAGGACGAGGGAATATAACCTCTCTCTCTTCTGTGGATGGTCCATACTTCTTTAAAAACATAGATGATAGAAGATGCATGAGTCATGATGTGAGATTAAATATCAGTTGGAACAGAAGAGTCAAGTGAGAATCTTTCCAATTTAAAAGACCAAACCCTACTAAAGAGAAGGAGTCAACTATCTTTTAAAAATTCCTTCGACATCAGAAACTGACATTTAATTTCACTATATTCAGCTTTAAGTTGTTCACACCAAAACAACACTTTAAGGCAAGCAGGTTTGAGCTGCCGAATACACATTATTTCTCACATTAAAGTACTACTAATGCATTCTCTTGCAACACTGCCAGACATGGGACTGTCACCATAGAATTAGTTGGGACTATGCCATGTTTCACCAGTCAGTGACCGAACCTGCTTTAAGACCAAGATTCATCCTCAGATATGCCATATGTACCTTTCTGACAAAGCTGTGTAAAGTATTAGAAGCTGATGCTCTAGAAAGATCCTAGTTGCCTTTGTGTATATTTACTGCCTGCTTGAGTGTTTCTATGTGTGGGTTTTCTCTGTATCTTGTAGAAATGTTGGGGTGTTCTCTTCTGCCATATGGCTCGTGGCCCGCGAGCCAACTACTTTAGCTGTATTTACCTTCGTTTTTGATGAGGTGGTTTAAATTTTGTTTCACTTTGTGTAGTGACCCCACAGTAGTTTTCTGATTGTTGTTAAAAAGGACTTAACATATTATCTGGATATTCAATAAAAATGTTTTATTTCCTGTTGATGCTGCCACCTTTCAACTCTTTCTCTTCCTTGACTCTGCTGCTGAGTCAGAGGCCTGTGGACTTTGGGGGCTGCTAGAAGCAATGCCCCCAGAACAAAGGCCTGCACTGAATGCTGGACCCAGAGTCGTGCCTGTGAATACAGAGCGGCTGATGCAAAAACAATGCCCAGAGAGCGCTGGGCACCACTGCCCTGCGCTCCTCATTCTCCATGTGTTTCTGCCTTCCTGTTTATCAGCAATTCATCCGGCACAACTTCAGGCTTTCCGAAAGGTTCTTCCAGGGTTCTTATTCTATATCTTGAGTCACATAGCCTCTCCAAAATGGGACTGAAAATAAGAGTTTTAAAATTCCATTCTCAGAGGATAACATTAAATTCCCCGCCCACTGCAATGACTAAGTAAAACAAGTAAGCATCTTTCCTCCACTAAATTCGACACTGATTAGTGCCTCCTGTATACCATGTTTTTACGGAATGCTAGAGAGACAAAAAATGAGGTAATAAGGTACCCCTGGCTCCAAGGAGCCCACAGGCTCAGACGGACACCTGAACACACTATCACAATACAAAATGAAGACACCCTGAGTCGCTGACCAATCACAGTGGATGCCACGGTCTGCCACTCTGAATCCCCCTTGGGCACTGAGGCACTCAGCCTGCAGCTGCTAGAAGCCTTGCCTGATGGCAGCTCACAGCTGTACCTCTGTGCCCTCTACTGAGGAAGCTGCCTCCCTAAGGTCAGGCATCCCCCAGGCCACAGTCCATGGCCCATGCTGGATCACTCTGAAGCCATATCTCAGCTTCCAGCCCCAAGGGTTAATTGAGAAGGCTACTACAATGCCGTTCATCTTCTCCCTCTTCCCAGTCCATCCTCCTCACTCCTTCAGAGCAGTAATTCCCAAGAGTAACTCCCTTTCTCCATAAAACTCCTTCATCTCAGAATCAGAATCCTGAGGATTCCAGCCTATAACACATTGTTTGGGGGAGGAGATAACATGAAAAGTTTAAGAGGTTAAGTAGTAAAGGAACTGGTAAGAGTTATCGAAGTCAGAGAGTGGACAGGACTGTGGCAAAATTTATCTGATTATTAAGGCTGGCCACACCATACTCCTCCCTTCAGCCAACTTTTATTAGGCACAGCCAAATAAGGATATGGACTGAGCCCAAACTGCTTAGATAGGCAGGGAAAGGTCATTTAATTGTGTACACTCTGAGGAAGCATTTGGCAGAGTTCTAGACGTAAAGTGAGAAAAAGAAATTTAAGGACCACTAAGGTTAGGTGTAAAAACAAAACAAGACAAAAAAAGAAATAAGCATTAAATATTTAAGTGTTTGGTTTTCAAGAGTGAGCATTTTGCTTTTCTGAAAGATCTCTAAAAATTATGTACAAAACTATTTTTAAAGTATTTAATTATGAAAGAAAAAATCACCCAAACTTTGTCAATGTCTGTTTCCCAAAAGGCTTTTAGGTTTGAGATACATACGCTGACGATATGTATTGGGTGTTTTATGATAACATGACTATTCCAGGTATTTCAAAGGGGGAATTTAAGAAATTGGCCACAGAGGGGCCTGGGTGGCTCAGTTGTTAAACTGAGCATGACCTGCCTTCCGCTCAGGTCATGATCCCGAAGTCTCTCGGGATTAAGTCCTGCATCAGGCTCCCAGTTCAGCGGGAAGCCTGCTTCTCCCTCTCTCACTCCCCCTGCTTGTGCTTCCATTCTAGCTGTGCTTTTCTCTCTCAAATAAATAAATAAAATCTTTAAGAAAAAGAAAGAAAGAAATTGACCACACAGAGAGGGCTGAGAAAGCCGAGTACAGCTGTGGGTTAACCCAGAGATTAATCGATACCACCTGTAGTTGTATGCTGGTGCTGCCCTAACAAAATCCCGCAGACCTGGTGGCCTAAACAACAACAATTTCTTTTCTGACAGTTCTGGAAGTCAGAAGTCCTAGATCGAGGTGTCGGCAGGATTGGTTTCTTCTGAAGCCTCTCTCTGTGTATTGTAGATGGTCATCTGGTCCCATTGTCTTCATGTTGTCTTCCCTCTATGTGTGTCTGGGTCCCAAACTCCCCTTCGTATAAGAACAGGAGTCATACTAAACTGAGGTCCACCCTAATGACCTCCTTTTAATTTAACTCCCTCTTTAAGAACCCTATCTCCAAATAAAGTCCCATTCTGAGGTACTGGGGGTTAGGACTTCAACATATGAATGGGGGGCACAATTACCCCTCATAAACACCCGGGTAAGGCTGGGTAAACAAAATAGAGTGGCATCTAAGTGGCTCAGTAGGCTAAGTGTTCAACTTCAGCTCAAGACATGATCTGGGGTCCTGGGATCGAGCCCGGCTCCCTGCCCAGCGGGGAGTCTGCTTGCCCTCTCTGCCCCTGCCTGTCCCCCTGCTTGTGCTCTCCCTCTCTTTCTCAAATAAATAAAATCTTAAAAAAAAAAAAAAAAACAGAAAACAAAGCAAAATGGAGAAGATAGTGTGTTACCGTAGCCCAGAACTCTAAAGGAGTGGCTAGAACATGGGGGAGGTACCACCAAACGGTATCAGGTGCTGGTGCTGGGACCAACAAAGAGGCCTCACACCAGCCATTCCAGGAGTGCCACAAGATCCTGATCCAGCAGCAGCCCCACTATGGCTAGAGAAAAGCCAACAGAAGCTAGAAGCAGGAAGAAGGTTTTTTTCCCTTCTCTCCCTACCTTCCTGTTCAACCGGGGCTTCCCATTGTGAAAGCCTAATCAGAGTCAGTTGGTAAGCAGGTTTAGGGAACAGTCTGCTGGGTCATAGAGCCCACCCCCAAGTACCCAGCAGGGTGCAGAGAGGTGGGAATGAGGGCAGAGAACTAGCAGGCAAAGGAACCAGGATGCTAAATGTCTGTTCCTTCATGCTGCTGGAACAACAGTACCATAGACAGGGGTTGAAGCAACAGATATTTATTTCTCACAGTTCTGGAGGATGGGAAGTCCAAGACCAAAATACCAGCAGACACAATGTCTGTTGGCAGGCCTCTCCTTGCCCTGGGTCACCATGAGGTTATTCTCTGGGGTCTTTTTTATTAGGGCACTAATCCCATTCATGAGCTCTCCACCCTCATGACTTAATCACCTCCCAAAGACCCCACTGCCTAATACAATGGCAATGGTGGTTAGGATTTCCACATAAGAATTCAGGGAGTGGGGTGGAGGGTGGTAAGGGGAGACACAAACATTCAGTCCATAACATTAAGAAACCTTTTAGCAGCTGCATTGACTTTCTAAATTCTCTCGTTTCTTCCTTGGAGGATTCAGGGGTTTCTGAGCCACACAAGTCATCCCACCCCTGATGAAACAGATGTTTCAGAATCACATTCTTATTCTATTTATGTGGAGAGTTTACTATTACAGATTTGAAAATTCCAACCATGATTGCCGTTATCCCCAGCTTGCAAAACATCTTTATTCCCAATGCACAGGACTCTTTGATGTTTAGCAAGTGATTTAAGCTTGCACAAAAATTTTTACAGTAAAACAGTCAGACAATGACTTTGGAATAAGGTAAAAGATCAGGAAAATAAAAATGAGGAATAGCCTGATATTAAATGTACAAAGAAATTTTCCAAAGCATACAGAGTAATAATTATGTAGGAGGAACCATCAAGAGGAAGCAGTTATAAAAACACCATGCAAACTTGCTGATGATTTGTGTGACTGAAGTTGCAAGGCTGGCTCCAAGTTACTTTCATTTTTAAAATCTGCATTTCAGACATATTGATTTTTTTTACCCTCCCCCACCAATACACATTGCTACAGTTCCCACACTCATCCCATTTCTTTGACAGTAACCATCCTGCCAGCAAGGCTTTTTCCCCTGTGCAAAATGTCCTTGCTGCTGCCCCCAAGCCACACAGGTTAAAAAGCATTTTGTAGCAAACAAGTCACTTCCTTCTCAGCTGTCCACATCACCTCTGTCACCTTCTTACTACCTCCTGACTGGGAGTGCAGCAGTGTTGACATCTTTACAGGTGGGATTGTTTGAGTTGTCTGTGGAAGGAATGAGATTTAAATGGATCAAAGAAAAGAGAGAGGGAAAGAAGAAATGGGGAAAGGAAGAGAGAAAGACAGAGACAGAGACAGAGCAACTATTGGATCATCTAACCAGGAAAGTATGACTACATTCAGGAACAGCTAGATCAAGGGCCTCCAACAATGTTATCATTCCCATTCATTCTCCCTCTCCCTCTCTCTCTCTCCCCACTCCCACTCCCACTCTACTATCCTCCACATTGACTTCATTATCAAGCTCCAGTGTCACCACGTGGCAGCCCAGATGGCCCCAAGTAGCTCCAAACTTCTATTCTTCCAGCTTAACGTGCTTGCTGAGAGTGCTACTTCCACAATCACATCACCACAATTCCCAGACGGGACGTACATCCTTGAGTCACGTACCCTCCTTAAAATGATCATGCTGTTGTTCACTTTTGTCTCCAGCCCTAGAGCCACATGGCATAAGGACAGTTCCTCAAAGGAAAATCGAAATGCTACTACCAAGAAAGAAAAGTGAATACTGCACAGACAAAAACAACAGGCATCCACTCGTTGGCACCCAGTATGCTGCCACCCCAAGAGGAGGAACACTGAGGGCATGAACTTAGGCCACAGCAATAGTCTGATCATTCTTCCTTTTGACCAAAAACATATTGGAGGGGCGCCTAGGTGGCTCAGTCAGTTAGGCATCTGACTCTTGATCGATCTCAGCTTAGGTTTTGATCCCAGTATCAGGAGTTTGGGCCTCATGTTGGGCTCCATGCCTGGCATGGAGCCTACTTAAAACACAATAACAACAACAAAAAAACACCTATTGGAAAGAAAATTTTAAAAGTATGCAGCACTTTTTAATGATTTGAAAACATCTGTTCACCTTGCTATTTATTGTCGAGAAAACCAATCATCTGCTATATATTTTAAGCAGGCTCTTTTTGAAAGCACTAAGACATTAACATAATTTTAGATCCTTGAATTCATTAGAAAATATTATGGGAACTAGACAGAAAGAAATGGAAGTAGGAAAAAGTCTGAGGCGCCTGGCTAGCTCAATCAGTTAAGCATCTGACTTCGGTTCAGATCATGTTGTCAGGGTCCTGGAATCAAGTCCCGAATCGGGCTCCTTGCTCAGTGGTGAGTCTGCTTCTGCCTTTCCCTGTGCCCCTCCCCTACCTGCTTTTTCTCTCTTGTTCAAATAAATAAAATCTTAAAAAAAAAAAAAAAGAAATACGAAAAAAATCACCTTACACATCCTTGTTGTTTTTACATATTGGTCCATATACATTCACCTTTTAAATAGTTTACTCATCGTGTACATACAATTAAGTATCAATTTCTTTGACCTAATGATGTGAAAAACAAGCTTTGTTGTGTGTGTTATCACATAGTCTTTATGATGCCTTTTTTTTTTTTTTTTGATTTATTTATTTATTTGAGGGGAGGGGAAGTGCAAAGAAGGAAAGAGAGAATCCCTAGCAGACAGCCTGCAGAGCACTGAGCTGTGCTGGGCTCTATCCCACCACCCCTGAGATCACCACCCGAGCCCAAACCAAGAGGCAGATGTTCGATGGACTGCGCCACCCAGGCGCCCCTACAACTTCTATTTTTAATGACCATCTGACTTTTCTTCAGGCAGATAAACAAAAACTTAACCATTTTCCTAATATCAGATATGTGAATTGTTACTAAGGAATTTCTTACATAAATAACATTTCAGTGGATGCTTTAATGAAATCTTATTTATTTTTGTTACTCTGTCAATATCTATTATTAAATAGATTTTATCTACTTATATTCTTAGGCTAGGGCTCCAGAATTTTCCAATTTCTTTTCTTGAAAGGTTCTATCAAAAGACACTGCCATTTGGTGTTATGCGTTCCAGTTTTGCCCAACTGTGGGCCCTGTACTTTTAATGTCTGGCAGTTATGGAGGGTCATGTGTCTAGGTAATGACCAGAGCCAGAGCCAGAATAGGAGTCTCTCCATCTGGGGACCGCTATCCTTGTTACGAGTCCAGGCAGCTTGGTTAAAAAGTCCGTGGGATGAGAAAACCATTGGTGGAGAGCCTGAGGAGAGAGGGTTTCAGGAGAGAACCTTATAGAAGAGAATGGCCCAGGACAACAACTGTCTGTTTGTTTATTTATTTATTTATTTATTTATTTTTAAGATTTTTATTTATTTGATAGCGAGAAACACAGTGAGAGAGGGAACACAAGCAGGGGGAGTGAGAGAGGGAGAAGCAGGCTTCCTGCCGAGCAGGGAGCTTGATTTGGGGCTCAATCCTAGATCTCCAGGATCATGACCTGAGCCGAAGGCAGTTGCTTAACCAACTAAGCCACCCAGCCGCCCCCCAGGGTTTAGAGGGGACTCCTTCCTCCCCCTCACCTTCATGTCAAATCTCTTCGTCTGCCCTGTGGAGTCTCTTCCCTTGGGCCCTGCTCTCCAATTCCACCACCACCAGCCTCGTGCAGACTTGCACCCTGTCTCACCTTCAGGGTCAAGAAGCCTCACAAGGGCACTCCCTGCATCCACTCCCCCCTGCTTTGGCTCTCACTGTCAAGAGCACCAGCTGGACAGCTGGCTGCCTGGGGCGCAGTCTGGTTCATCCACTTAGCTGAATAACCAAGGACAAGTCCCTTAATTTTGCAAATTCAAAATAATGGATATTAAAAACTGGTATTCAATTAGCATTTAATATATGGTAGTTATTATTATTTTTTAATCTAGCCTGGATTTGGCAAACTTTACCTGTGAAGAGACAGACTATAAATAGTCAAGATTTTATGGGTTTTCCTTCCCTTTTCCATCCTTCCTTTCTTTCCAACTCTTCAAAAAATGTAAAAACTCTTTTTAACTCACGGGCCATACAACAACAAGCAGCTGTATATAATTTCCTGACTAGATTCAAGTTATGTCACTCTTGTTAAAAACCTCTCATGTGGGTTCCTGAGTGGCTCAGTGGGTTAAAGCCTCTGCCTTCGGCTCAGGTCACGATCTCAGGGTCCTGGGATGGAGGCCCGCATCTGGTTCTCTGCTCGGCGGAGAGTCTGCTTCCTTCTCTCTCTCCGCCTGCTTCTCTGCCTACTTGTGATCTCTCTCTCTGTGAAATAAATGAATAAATAATTAAAAAAAAAAAAACCTCTCATGTTTCCTCTTCCTTACAGATCAACGTTTAAATTCTTCAGTGTCCCACTCAACGGCACCCCCGACGAGCCACCTCTCCCCTCCACCCTGCCCCCACTGTCCTTCAAGCTCTGCCTATAGGCTATGCTAGCTACACATTCTCTGACCCCATCTATGGGTTCTTCCATCTCCTTGCCTTCACTTAGGCTGTTCTCTCCACCTGAAATTCCCTGACGAAGTCCTACAGTGGGGAAGCGAGGTGGGAAGGAAGGGTACGGAGAGAGACTCAGGCAATCTGCCAAAGGAGGGATGCGATGATATTTATTTCCAAACGCACACCACAGTCACTCTCTCTGTGAAGCACAACCTAAGGAGTCAGGCTCAGTCACTGTTGCTGGGTCTTCTAGCCCACGTAATTCCTTCTATCCCCAAATGCCTCTCTGGCCCTGAGGCAAACAACAGCATTCTTTAAAGTAACTATGCCTGAAAGCTTTGCCACTTTCCTTGAAATTATATGTACCCTATGAATAAAACTATTTAAAACTTGGATATACATGGACTAATATGTAAAAACAACATATGACAGGTGGTTTTCTTCCTATTTCCTTTTTTTTTTTAAGATTTTATTTATTTGAGAGAGAGAGGGGAAAAGTAGAATTTTTTTAATTCAGGGGAAAATGAACACATTTCAGAATTTATTAAAGCAATTTCTCCTCCAGCAAAGGCGAGATAATCCAGTGATTTATAAATTATCAAAAGGAGTTGGAAGGTACGGGCCTAATTTCTTGTCAGTACCACAACTGCCCCATTTTCTCACATTGCCCAAAAATATGTGTGGCTGGGCTTCTCAGAGCCAGGACCCAGCCCAGTGACTCAAATGAGGCAGGCCTGGGAGGGTAATTTGTGGACTGAGAGACTTGTGGACTTCCGCATTGCATCCACTTGCTTGCATCCCCACTGCAGGGCTAAAGTTGTCCATCTCTTTTGCCTCCCCACCCCTGGAACCCACTGTCACCTCAGATGCTCCCAGACCTGCATTTTTATCCTGAAAACCTCCTACTTCACCAAAAGGTCCTTTGACACATGTACACCATCTCTACATATTTATTCAATATTAACTCTGAACTAGGTGCTAATTCTTTGGTTGGGAGTCTGTGATGGGAAACTGAACTGGGATTCCATTATGCACTGAAAATGTGGTTCCCCCAAGTTCCTACGTTAAAGCCATAGCTCCTAGCACTTCAGAATGTGATTGTATTTGGAGATAAGGCCTTGAAAGAGGTGGTTAAGTCAAAATGAGCCCCTGAGGGTGGGCCACAATCCAATATGATTGGTGTTCTTGTTTAAAAAAGATTATGGTGCACAAGGGCACACCAGGTGTGTGTGCACACAGAAGGAAGACAATGTGCCAGTGGGCAGCCGTCCGTAAGCCAAGGAGAGAGGACCTTCAGGAGAGACCAACTCTGTTGGCACCTTGATTGTGAACTTCTAGTTCGCAGAACTGTGAGAAAATAAATCTCTGTTGTTTAAGCCACCCGATCTGTGGTATTGTGTTATGGGAGCCCTGCCTGACTAATGGAGGGGCCCACCCCTTTGGCCCTTGACAGAACTCAAAATGTTTCAACCCAAGTGAAACCAGCCTTCTGGGGCCACAGATCAGACCAACCCAGACCTCTCTCTTGTTTGAAGCAAAATATGCTCTTTCCAGAGCCTGTCCCAACACAGACCCTGCTCTCCAGTTCCCCCCACTCCCCACCCTCAACAACCAGGGCTGTATAGTACCCCATTTACCCACTTTCAGACTGATCATGATTCTGTAAAACTCTGGATTCTGGACACATGGAGGATCTACACAGGGTCTACATCCTTCTTTTGTCTCCAACACATGCTCTATCAGTCAGTGTTCTCCAGAGAAACAAAACCAAGAGGATGTGTGTGTATATATAAAGAGAGATATGTTTTAAGGAAATGGCTCACATGATTGTGGAGACTCAGGAAAGAGTTGCAGTTCAAGTCCAAAGATGGTCAGCTGGAAGAATTTCTTCTTGCATAGAAGAGGTCAGTCTTTGCTCTATTGAGGACTTCAGCTGATTGGATGAGGCCCATTCATGTTATGGAGGGTAACTGGCTTTACCCAAAGTCCATTTAATGGTTAGTCTCATCCAAAAAATCACCTTCAAAGAAACATCCAGAGTAATATTTAACCAAATATCTGAGCTCTCTGACCCAGAAAACTGACATAAAATTAACCATCACAGAGAACTTCCATGCACTAAGCTGCTTTGCTCTCTCCTCACTGTTCGGGTTAGAAGTACAATGTCCAAAAATAATAGTTATTAGCCACATGGAGTTACTGAGCATTTGCAATGAGCCTAGTAAAGGTTGAGATGTGTTGTGTGTATAAAATACACACCAAATTTCAAAGACAAAGTATAACAAAAAGAATGTAAATATCTCAATTTTTTATATTGATTTCATCTGAATATGATCATTTAGGGGCTATATTGAGCACATTCCTTTCCTATGACTGCCATACAAATTATTTCCAACTTATTGGCTTATAACAACACAAATTTATTATCTTACTTTTCTGTAGCTCAAAAGTCCAACACAGGTCTCATTAGGCTACAATGATGTTTTGGTAGGGCTGTGTTTCTTCTGGAGACTCCAGGTGAGAGTCCACACTCTTGCCTCTTCCAGCATAGAGGATGCCTACTTCCTTGGCTTCCTGCCCCCCTGGCTCCACCTTCAAAGCTTCTCTTACCAATCCTCCTTCTGAGCCATCTCTGACCACAGTCAGGAAAACTCCATGTTCAAGAACTCATGATTAAATTGGGCACACCTGGATAATTCAACATACTCTCCTTGTACAAGGTCCTGAACCTTAATCATTTCTTCAAAATCCTTTCTATATGTAAGGAACACTCACATTTTAGGGAACTCAAACATCTTTTGGGCCATTATTCTACCTATCTCATATTAAAATTATTAATTTCACTTTTCTAAACTTTTCTTAAGGGGGCTACTACAATATTTTTAGTTACATATGTAGCTATCATTTGTGGCTCACATTACATTCTTACTGGACAATATAAGAAGTCAAAAAATACAAAGATCAAGGGGCTTGTCAAAAGGTATTGGTCAGGTCAATAATGATGCTAAGAACTTTGAAGTGCCTCAGGGCTCCTCTCTTTTTACTCTCATCCTGGGTGATCTCATCCTATCTAATGACTTTAATGCTATTTATGGTCTGATGACTCTGAAATTTTATCTGTAGCCCAGACTTTACCCTTAACTCTAGTCTCATATATCCAACTACCTACCCAATGTTTCCATGTGGCTAATAAGGCATCTCTAATGTAGTATGTCTCAAACTGAACCCTTGCTCTTCCTCAGCACCAACCCCATTCTCCATGTGTGTGTATGTGTGTGTGTGTGTATTTTATATATATAATATCATATTATATATATATATATATATATATATATATCATACCAGTCCAATATATCAGTTAGTTCTACCTTTGAAATACATCCAGTATCTAATTATTCTCAACAGCTCCCCATCCTGGTCCAAACCACCATTGTCCTTCACCACAGTTAATTCAACAGCCTCACATCTGGTCTTTATGCTTTGATTCTTTTCCCCTTTTGGTTTATTTTTAATAGACCAGCTCAAGTGATCACATAGAAATATGTAAATCATGTCATTTGTCATCTTAAAATTCTCTAGTTGTTCTCCATCTCATTTAAAAGAAAAGCTGAATTCTTACCACGTTCTTCAAAGTCCTCCATGGTCTGACCTCCAGCCCACCACTTTGACCCTGTCACCTACCTCTCTCCTTGACTTATGACATTCATTCATACTTGCCTCCTTGCTGATCCTCAGATGTGCCAAAAAAATATGTTCCTACCTCAGGGCCTTTGCACCTGCTGCACCTATTATTCCTTCACTCTATTTCAGCAGTCATTCTCCAGAGAGCCTATGTCTTATTCTTTCATTTTCCTTAGGTCTTTACCTAAATATCAACTTTCACTATCCTCATACCATCATCCTCTATCCCTCTATATTACTTTATTTTTCTCCATAAAAAATGCCTTCTGGCACTAAATATTTTCTGGTTTATGTTTATTGGCTGTTTATTCTCAAAGAAATGTATATATAGGGACTAAGCCTTTTATCTGCTTTGTTAATTTCTGTATCTCTAGCATCTAAATCAGTACTTGGCACACAGTAGACACTCAATAATTACTGGACAGCATATACACAACTAATTGACTCAGGAAAAATTAGTAACGTCAGGCTGAATAATTAAGAAACAGCTAGATAATGAGGTATTAATATTATTTTTTCAGAACTGTAGGGTTTAAGTCTAGCAGATTTTTAAAGGCATCTTTCAAGACTTATCAACCACGTTATCCAATTTTCACATGAAAATCATATCCTTCGAAGAGCTAGTGGTTTCAAACCCGAGTTGCCCTTTTGCCATTCAAAATCATTTTCTCTTTCATGGATAATTACTTAAATCTAGCCTTTAGAACTGGCAGAAGGAAAAAAAATACAGATAATTGCTGCTACGATAAATGGAAAAGCAGCAAAAATTACCGATATTTTCAGTTCATTTAACCCCTAATCAACTGTCAAACAAAACATCCTTGCTGACTGACATTTTCTGTTAGCAAACCAAAGGGCCTGCTTCTCTCAGGTTCCTGTCATACCATCAGTCTCAGAAAGCAAACTAATTGCTCATCACTCATGCAGAATGGGAACAGGGGTATTATTTTTTCTTATTACATACAACTCTATTTCCCCATTTGTTACTCTTTTTGGAGCTGTTGATCTCAACTTTCAGATTGCATTTTTTTCCCTCAACCCATACTGAAAGTAGCTGTTTGACTTTGACATAAATGTTTCCTTTGCTTTGTTTTTCTAAAATCACATTGCCCTAGATGTTATTATCTCTATGCAACACTGTCATGTTGTTAAGAAACTTCCAAACTACCAACATCTTCGTTCTTTCCAGAAAAGCTTAGGTAATGTCAACATGTTTCCCCAGTCTTATAATCCTTAAAGACATAAAAAGTATAAGCTGTTCTGCTAAATCACTTTTAAAACTAACTAAAAATTGGACTAAGAATATATAAAGTTGAAAAGAAATACCATAATTCATAATTTAAGGGCAGTAGTTACTTCTACCCTACCAGTTATTAAAAACTTAGTCATCATACTATACAGATAAACCAATAGAATCGAGGAGAAAAGCCCATAGAAAGACCAAAACATACATAAGAATTTAGTACATGAAAAAGTAGCCATTTCAATACATCTTTAATAGAATGTTTTATGATTGCCCAATCATTTGGAAAACAAAATACTTCTTTTTTATCATTAAATACTTCTTTAATTTTTAATTTTAATTCCAATATAGCTAACATACAGTGTTATATTAGTTTTAGATATATAATATAGTGATTCAACAATTCTATACACTACTCAGTGCTCATCCTGGTAAGTATATTTTATTCTTCTTCATCTACTTCACACATCTCCCCACCCACCCCTTCTCTGGTAAGCATCAGTTTCTTCTCTAAAGTTAAAGGTTTGGGGTTTGGGGGGTTCCCCCCTTTTTTCCTTTATTCATTTGTTTTATTTCTTAAATTCCACATATGAGTGAAATCATATGGTATTTGTCTTTCTCTGTCTTATTTCATTTAGCCTTATGCTTTCTAGATCTATCCGTGTTGTTGCAAATGGCAAATGGCAAGGTTTCATTCTTTTTTTAGTAGCTGAGTAATATTCCCTTGTGTATACATACCACTTTTCTTTATCCACTCATCTATTGATGGACACTTGGGCTGCTTCCGTATCTTGGCTTTTGTAAGTAATGCTGCAATAAACACAGGGATGCATGCATCCCTTAGAATTAGTGTTTTTATATTCTTTGGGTAAATACCCAGTAGTGTGAGTCCTGGATCATCAGGTATTTTTAATTTTTTGAGGAACCCCCATACTGTTTTCCACTAGCTATACAAATTCACATTCCTACCAAGAGCACAACAGCTCCTTTTTCTCCACATTCTTACCAACACTTGTTTCTTGTGTTTTTGTTTTAGCCATTCCAACAGGTGTGAGGTGATACCTCACTGTGGTTTGGATTTGCATTTCTCTGAAATGAGTGATGTTGAGTATCTCTTCTTGTGTCTTTTGGCCATCTGGATGTCTTCTTTGGTGAAAAACAAAATATTTAAATCCTATATCAGGTAGGAATGATCTGGCTGCAAATAAAAAAATAACAAAAACTAATAGAGTCTTCACATATAAGGATGCTGACTTTCCTATACGGCATGAAGTCCAAAAGGAGGGAGTCTCAGGATTTATTCACCACTTAAAGATGTTTTTAAGTCCTCAAACTCTTTTCATCTTTTCTCTTCAACATCCTCAGTGGGCTGGCTTTTTGTCCTTAGGCTTGTTGCCTCATTATCCAAGATGGCTGCCATCACTCAAGACACCAAGTATTCACATACCAATAGAAATAGGTCAGTTCCTCCTTTAGTGTCTCTCTCCTTTTATCTGGGAGTTAAATTGTCTTTCTAGAAGCCTCCCAGGATTTCTCCTCTGTTTCATTGGGTAGACTAGGCCCAGAATCATTCCTTGCTGCAGAGGATGCTCTTTAAGCCAGTGTCTGACACTTTCAGTCTGCAGTTGAGAGGTGGGCAAGGGAAAAGGGGGCCGGAAATGGCTTTTGGGTAACCAACCAGACTCTCCATAATGCATATCAAATACATGTTTCTGGCCATCACGAAAGTAAATGCCACTGGTCTAGTCCTCCCCTGATACATGAGTATCACACTAGAAAAATATATAGAATGACTGTTTTCAGATATTGGACAACAGAATAAACAGGAGAGAGCTCACTGAGAAAGAGAAACAAACAAAGTGAACCATACGACCATCCCAGTTTTCTTTCTGGAGAAACTCTCAGACTGCAGCTGCAGACAGGTGGGGAGCCCACACCAAGTATGGTGGTCTTACTGAGTTGAGGAACTAGACTGAAGCTCATAGCTATTAAGGGGGCTGCAATATGTAGGAGGTACCAGAAAAAAGGGAGATGTGCAGACAAGGAGCTCCAAAACTCTGCATAGGAGTTCCCTAGGATCATTGGCTAAATACTAAATGGTATGTGTGCAAAATGAGACTCTGTGAGTCTGGACCAAAAAGAACTATCAGGACAAGAACAACCACCAAAGCCTGCATTAGCCTGGGAGACATCTGAGTTTCAAGCAGTTGGGGCAAAAAGACCTTATTGAACACCCTGGGAATTTGGTGGAAAGCCCTGGAAAGGCTGTGCTCAAGGTGTGGCTCATGCAGCCCCAGAGTAAAGATTACTCTATGCGGGGCCTGACAAAGCTGAAACACAGACCTGGAAAGACTCTCACTGAGTCACAAGTACATTAATTGCCCCCTGAGCAAAACTATTAAAGAAGAAAACAAATCCAGATGTTCAATTATGTAGTATCCATCGCATTCGTGTACGAGCAAATATTATTAAAAGATACATGAGGAAAAAACATGACCCATAACCAAGAGAAAAATCAGTCAGTGGGCACCTGGGTGACTCAGTTGGTTAAGCATCTGCCTTCAGCTCAGGTCATGATCCCAGGGCCCTGAGAGCTGGGCTCCCTGCTCAGCAGGGAGTCTGCTTCTCCCTCTCCCTCTGCCCTTCCTGCCCCTGCTCGCATTCTCTCTCTCATAAATAAAATCTTTAAAAAAAACGAAAGAAAAGAAAAAAAAATCAATCAGTAAAAACAAAACCTATATGATCAAAATATTTGAAGGCAAAATGGAAAATAGGAATATGCTAAAAGAAAATGCAGGAAATTTCTATGTTTTACACTGAAAGTTTAAAAGTACCTATGAAACAATTGCTAAATTTGACCTCCTACAAATTTAAAACAACTGTGAATCAACCTTTGTGAAGTGAGTTCAAAAAAAACAAGCACCAAACTGGAGGAAGTGTAGTTCCCCTGAAAAATGGCTTAAGTTATTAATATATAAAGACCTTCTGAGATTAATAAGAAAAAAAAAAGTGATGCAAATGTTAAAACACACAATGCTTATGAAAAGAACTGATGGTTGGGGTTAAAGAGTATACTTATAATGATGAAAAAATTAAATTTAAAAAATACTAATGGTCAATTAACATAAATATTTAGCTTCATTAATAATAAGATAAACGCATATAAGTACCAAAAACTTATTTCATGTAATACATTGGTGCAGATTAAAAAGTATAATATGCTGTTAGCAAGGGCAAAGGGAAACTTTCATATACCACAAATGAGAGAAGTATGGATCCATTCTGAAGGGTAACTTGGCAGCATTCGGTAACAGCTGAAAAACTGTTTATAATGTCCAACCCTGCAATTCTACTTCTAGGAATGCAGCCTAAGAAAATAACTAGTTAAGTGCCCAGGAAAGCATATGATGATGTTGGTCACAGGCTAGGTTATAGTAAGTGGATTCTAAGGACAAAATGGCAGCAGACATTTGAGCACTCACGGATTCAGCGACATTCGCAGCATGTATACAAGCTAACAAGACAAAATGCATGTGAAAACTAGATGAACCATCTCACTAAACCCTGTCACAGTTAAGGGTTCTGTGGGCCTTAACTGCACATCACAAGGCAAGGAGGGAGCCACTGAGCAAGTCTGCCAACTCTGTCCTGAGCCACGAAGGTAAAGAACATGCTCAATAGAAAGGTCTGCTTCAGAGCAGCTGAGGTCAGTAGCTGGGCTCCAAATTGATTTGTGTCCCATGAAAGACACTCATGAACCCTCCCAGAAATACTCATGTGGGAGGACCACTTAGCAAGGGCTTCAAGGAGGCAAGAGCTGATGGAAGCAAGACCCAAGGGATTTGAGTTTTCTTAACTTTCACCAAGAAGTGAGAGGTGGGAGGAAAGCCCACTTCTCTATTATCACCTTCCCATGGAGCCTCACCCCCTAAAAAACCAAACCAAACCAAACCAAACCATACTTCTGGTCTACATCCAAAGCTGCTGGAGAGTTTCATTTCTCTCACTTGGTTTCTAAATTCCTCTTCCATATTTCTTTGTCTTTTCTCTCTGTAGGACATGACCTCATTTTTACTGATTATACTTTTTAAAAACACAGATCTCTACTCTTTTGGAGATAGGAGAATAATAAATATATCGTTCTTTCTTTTTTTTATTTTTTAAGATTTTTTAAAAATTTATTTATTTGACAGAGAGACACATAGCAGGAGAGGGAACACAAGCAGAGGCAGAGAGAGAGGGAGAAGCAGGCCTCCTGCCAAGTAGGGAGTCCAGCGTGGGACTCGATTCCAGGACCCTGGGATCATGACCTGAGCTGAAGGCAGATGCTGAATGACTAAGCCCCCCAGGTGCCCCATATTATTTTTTCTTTACTTGTTTTTTTTACATTACTACATCCTGAAATTTAAAAGTAACTGGGTAAAAAAACAAACAAAACAAAACAAAAACCATATATCTATTGGGAAGCAAAAGTGAAAATTACCCATAAGCAAACTGGACACACTACTCCTTAAATGCTCTTCTTATATTTATTTTATTTTATTTTTTTAAGATTTTATTTATTTGACAGTGAGAAACACAGCGAGAGAGGGAACACAGGCAGGGGGAGTGAGAGAGGGAGAAGCAGGCTTCCCGCAGAGCAGGGAGCCCGATGTAGGGCTCGATCCGGGGTCTCTGGGATCATGATCTGAGCCGAAGGCAGTCGCTTAACCAACTGAGCCACCCAGGCGCCCCTCTTCTTATATTTCTATCTTGTATTGAAGTTATTCTGGATACAACACTCATCTCCACTGGACTACATTCTAAATACATGTCTGGAAAACTGAACCCGTTGACAGCAGGGACTTTTTCCTTTTATCCATTCTTTTATTCAACAAAAGCAATTATTAAGTGCTTCAAAGTGCCAGGCACTGGGTTTTGCCCTGAGTTGATAACTTGAGCAAAAGAGATACAATTTATTCCAAAAAGAGTTTTAGGTGAAGAGATTGTGCTTTTTTCCCTTTATATCCAGAGGTCTCACAAATGCCAGGAAAAAAAGGGCACACTGGATAAATGTTGGCTTAATCAACTGCTAATTGCCTTGAGCTCCAGAACCTTTATTTCATCCTCCCCAAACCTCAAAGCATTATTTATTCAGCCATCCTTAGTCCATTCAGTGTTCTAGTATTACCTATATATGGGCAGATACCCTGCTTTGCAAAACAAGACAACAAAAACCACACTAACACCTCTGCAAACAGGGTGTGTGAATGGTGGGAAGGGGAGGAGTAGAGGGATCATAGATCTGTCTATAAGTCACTGTCTTTGCTTCAGTTAAGAGTTGACCCCTGTAGCTGCTGAATACATACAGAACTTTGAAGAAAGAGTTAATGAAGGGGTATAGTCTATTAAAAAATAATAAAGAACAAGAAGATAGAAATGGCTGGTTCTTCAAGAAAAAAAGTGTGTGTGTGTGAAGTTGGAGAGAATTCCAATGATTTTGCTATTGCTCAAAATATTAACAGTATTCATAAAAATATCCTAAGGAGAGGTTTAATGAAAGTTTTTGGATACAGCTGAGATAAGAAGAATTTCTTTTGGTCAATCAAAGATAAAATTCTACTCAACATTTTTTAAATTGGGATCCCTTTCATACTTTATTTATTTATCTTAAAATAAACAAACAGAAGAATTCTGTGGCCAAAAACGTTTAGAACTTATTTTAACCTATTCTTCCCCTTGCAGGTTTATGAAGTGTATTTCTATCATGTTATCAGCTCTTGCTGCATAACTGTGGATTCCCAAACTAACTTGACTCAGAAGTCTTTTAATTTTAATTTAATTTCTTTTAAACTTCTATTTATTGGGTGGCCTGGGTGGTCAGATGGTTAAATGTCTGCCTTCAGCTTTGGTCATGATCTCCAGGTCCTGGGATCAAGCCACACATCTGGCTCTCAGCTCAGCAGGGAATCTGCTCCTTCCTTTCCCTCTGCCTCTCCTCCTGCTTGTGCTCTCTATGTCTCTCTGTCTCTGTCTCTCTCGCAAATGAATAAATAAAATCTTTTTTATTAGAGACAGAAGATGAGAGCATGAGTGGGAGGGGCAAATGGAGATGGAGAGAGAATCCCAAGCAGAGTCCCTCGTCCAGTGCGGGGCTGGATCTCAGGACCCTGAGATCATGACCTAAGTCATAACCAAGAGTCGGCTGCTTAACTGACTGCACCACCGGGACACCCCTTGAAAGTCTTTTTTTTTTTTTTTAAATAATGCCTATTAATATCTCCTAGAATGCACATTGAACAATCTGTTATTGAGATATAATTGACATATAACGAGAAAATCTTTTTTTAAAAGTAACACATGATCTTCTTGTGTAACTTAAAATTTTTTTTCTAAAA
Organism: Spilogale gracilis; assembly: GCA_004023965.1. Classification (NCBI taxonomy): domain Eukaryota; kingdom Metazoa; phylum Chordata; class Mammalia; order Carnivora; family Mephitidae; genus Spilogale; species Spilogale gracilis. The sequence continues at coordinate 26,830 of PITA01008486.1, read as the reverse complement.
ACATTTGGGAGCATGGCTGACTGAGTCAGTGGATCACACACTCTTGATCTCAGGGCTGTCAGTTCGAACACCACACTTATGTAGAGATTATCTAAAAATAAAATCTTTTTTAAAATAAAAAAAAATAGGGGCGCCTGGGTGGCTCAGTGGTTAAGCGTCTGCCTTCAGCTCAGGTCATGGTCCCCTAGTCTGGGATCCAGTTCAGCATCGGGCTCCCTGCTCGGTGGGAGGCCTACTTCTCCCTCTCTCACTGCCCCTGCTTGTGTTCCCTCTTTAGCTGTGTCTCTCTGTCAAATAAATAAATAAATAGCCTCTTTACATACATACATACATATACTTGTACATATAGATTTTAGAAAAATACACCTATTTTTAAAATCAGTTACTGTAGCCAACATTGCAAGTTGTATTTCTCATACCCATTTTCCCTTCTGCCTTTAAAAATCAAAAACTAGTCTTTTCTGTTAAATGTGGCAATGCGCTCAGCTGAAGAACACCTAATCTACATCCCTTTGTGGCCTTGTGACCAAGTTCTAGCAAATGAGATCTAGGTGGCAGTGATCAGGTTTGGTTTCTGGGAAAGTGGTTGGAGAAGGAGGCTGCTGGTGTGCCAGGAAGACTTTGGCCTCTGTCCCTCTGGGAGGCTCCTGTCACCTGACGAGCGGCCAATATCTCGTACCCAGGGAACTGGACGCAGGAGAAGAGCAGAGAGGTGAGTGGCCCTGCTCTCTCACTGAGGGCTGCCCCAGGCTCCAGGACTATGTTTGTCTCAAATTAACTTCTTTCTTGTTTAAGTCACTGTCTGTCACGTTTTCTTTTAATTTCCTCTTTTGTAACATTCTTCACTAAGAATCACATTTCTGATCACATTTTGTATAATTTTTATCTTGCGGAAAGTCGATTGTATTTCAGACTTAGAACATTTGTACTTTCATCATAATTCACCTCAAACCCTTCTTGACAGTAGGTATGTTATATAGAAACCAATAAAAATGTATGTATTTGTAACTATTACAAGCTCTACAATGCAAACCTCTGTAGGTCAGCACTGAGACGTGAACATACAGGTAGTTTCTGGGGCACCTGGCTGGCTCCGTTGGTGGAGCTCTTGATCTCGGAGTCCTGAGTTCAAGTCCTACATTGGTCATAGAGCCCATTTGAGGAAAAAAAAGAAGAAGAAAGAAGAAAAAAATATATGCAAGTAGTTCATTAAGGTTTTTCTAAACCTGGGGGTGCCCAGGTAGCTCAGTCGGTTAAGCATCTACTTTTGGCTCAGGTCATGATCCCAGGGTCCTGGCTTCAACCCCCACGTCAAGCTCCTGGCTCCCTCTCACTCTGCCTGCTGCTCCCCCTGCTTGTACTCTCTCAGAGAAATAAATAAAATCTTTAAAAAAAAAAAGATTTTTCTAAACCTGAATATTGATCAAAGAATTTAAAACCATTAGTTTGTTTAATTTTGTAGCAATCACCTCTTACCAATTCTTTTTGTAAATATAGTTCTATTAATAATATGTTAATGAAAATAAATGCTGTAGTGAGAATTTTATTTAATCCTTTGTGAAAACTATAAATGTCCTTACATATTATTGTCTTGGGCTGGGGTGCCAGGATCTAGATACTTATCTTTAATTTCTTTTTAAAATTAACATATAATGTATTATTTGCTTCAGGGGCACAGGTCTGTGAATCATCATCAGTCTTTTACAATTCACAGAACTCACCATAGTATCTTTAACTTCTACTTTGTTGTCTTCACATGGAGAAAATCTGATTCCACCCCAGTTCCCAGCACAACTGGACTTGGGAATGCTGGGAAATGGACAGCACTAAAATATGTGAGAAAATGAAGGGGATATAAATTGCTGAGTATTATCATCACCTTGATGGCAGTGTCTTTTTCTCTTCTTTAGACATAGATTTAGTGATTGGGAAGAAAGACAAAATTGAAATCTGTAAGTCTAGGCAAGAATGGAAGGGCAATAACCCAAACCACTCCTGAAGTTCTGTTAAGATGAGCTGCTTTGCCGTTATTTCAAATTGTCCTGCAATTTTTAAAGGTAACTATTAAGACTTGAAGTCTTTATCTTTGGGAAAGTGATAGGACAGAAGCCAGGCTTATTTAGGAAGTTTCACCTGATCAAAAAAGAGTCAAGGAAATCAAGCTCAATTCTGGAAATTTTCATGCATATTAGTTCTTCATAACTACAAATGCAATTCTATCAAGTGCTGAAGCTGCCACTTCAGGACTTTCTAAGTTACTTGCCATAACGATAGAGATATCAAAAAGGAATGAGTTACTTGAAATAAACTACAAAGAAGTTGCCTCTCAGCTTTGCCAAGCAAATAGAATCTCCATTACAGAAGGAATTAGTGAATCCTAAAGAAATCCTGAACAATTGTTACATTTAACAATTTTCACTGAGGGCCTTACATATTTAGTACTGAGATTCACACGGAGGATACAAAAGCATTTACATGGCAAAACTTTGAAACCTTTAAAAGTTTACAACTGAGGAGCACCTGGGTGGCTCAGTCATTAAGACGTCTGCCTTTGGCTTGAGTCATGATCCCAGGGTTCTGGGATCAAGCCCAGCATCTGGCTCCCTGCTCAGTGGAGAGTCTGCTTCTCTCTCTGCCTCACCCCTACTCCTGTGTGCACTCTGTCTCTCTCTCTCTCAAATAAATAAAATCCTTTAAAAAATGTTTACAACTGAATAATAAATATAAGACACATACAAAAGCAAAATAAATAATGATGCATAGATTAAATTTGCTTCACCCAAGTGACACAGCCAAATGGACTATAGGAATTCAGGGAAAGAGTGCCATGATTAAGTGCTTTGTAAACGGGCAGAATGGGCTTGCATCCCTTTCCATCACTCTCCACCTATGTGACCCTAGGCATGTTAAGTAACCTGCCTATGCCTCAGTTTCCTCATCTGTAAAATGGGTTTAATAATTTAACTACTGTACAAAGTTGTTTTAAGAATTAAATATAAAAATGTATGTAAATCCTTGGTATGGAGTCTGGCAAGAGTACCCATTAAATATTACCCATCATAATTAATTACTGGAGGAATGATAACTGAGACTGTCCATAGCTGAGCTGTAGTCTCTCCAAAAATGTTATGAAGGATCCAACTGAAACAGAGGACAGAAGAGAGAGAATAATTCAAAGCAAGGACCAACATGAGAAAAATACAGGAAAAAAAGCATGCATAAGGCATGCAGTGGGATTGATGAACCTGAATGCAGCTGAGCAATAGTTCTTTTAGAATTGAATAAAAAAGCCAGGACATGAGCAGCAAATTCACAAATTATGAAAGAATTAGTAAACACACACATAGGAACATATTCACTCCTATTAAGAATCAAAAAATGCAAACTAAAACACAATGAAAGGGAAATTGACATAAGATGGTAGATTAAACACATAAATCTAATTACTCTCTTAACTTCAACTCCCAAAATGACAGAAATGATACAAAGAAAATAGGACAAAGTGCCATCAGCTGACTAAAAATGTGAAATTTTTGAACTGTAAAAATCACACTATATCAGACTAATGGAGGAAACCCAAGAGTCTGGGGGAAAAAAAAATTAAAAAAAGACAATGGCAGTGATGCTAGCCATTCTGGAGGTTATCCAAGTTCACAAGTAATTAAACATGGAGGAGCTGGGATGATCCATGGGGGGATTATTGGGTAACTTCTGTAATAGATACATCTTGAAACTTCAATGGTTTGACACTATAGAAGTTGATTTCCTTTACTCATATCACATGCCATGGGCAGCAGGGATGGGCATGGGAGTTTCTGGGAAGAAGGCTGCTACATTCCGTCATTCGGACTGATGGAACCCTACCATCTTCGAACTATAGCTTTGGTATTTCCCTGGGATAAGAAAGAACATGGATGCAGTCCCACCCTTGGACTGCAGGAAAGTGGGGTGCTTCTTCTGAATCATGCCCCTCAGGGATCCCTGTAGTTTGGAGCATCTTCCTTGAAATGTTCTCAGTCTGGTGCCTGGAACTGCTTGGAAGCAGTCATCCACAAGGGGTGCTTCAAGTCTGGACCTTGTCCAAAGTGGGTCATCCTCACCGAAAGTCCTTTTTCCAAGTTTCCTTCATTGACTGGGGAAGGGTGGGGGCTGTGTGAATATTTTTCTTCCCTGTTCTCCTTTCTCTGGAGCCCAATTACATATGACTTGATTGCTTGATATTGTTCCGTAGATCATGACACCTTTTTTTCAGGCTTCTTGCTCTCTGTGCTTTCTTTTGAATAATTTCTATTATTGTTTTTTTTTTTAAGATTTTATTTATTTGATAGCGAGAAACACAGCTAGAGAGGTAACACAAGCAGGGGGAGTGAGAAAGGGAGAAGCAGGCTTCCTGCCGAGCAGGGAGCCCGATGTGGGGCTCAATCCCGGGTCTCTGGGATCATGACTGAGCCGAAGGCAGTCACTTAACCAACTGAGCCACCCAGGCACCCCTCTGTTACTGTCTTGAAGTACACTGATCTTGTCTTCTCTGGTGCTTAATCTCTCTCAGTCCCACCTGGTTGCTTCTTCATTTCAGATATGGTATTTTTTCATCTTTAAAAGTTCCTTTTGGGATCAATATCTTCCATTTCTCTTTTCAACATGCTCATATTTTCTTCTACCTTCTTGAACATATGGAATATATTTATAATAGGTGCTTCAATGTTGTTTTCTGCTAGCTCTATCATCTTGAGTTTGTTGTATTCCTTTAAATAAGGCTGAATACCGGGGCGCCTGGGTGGCTCAGTGGGTTAAAGCCCCTGCCTTCGGCTCAGGTCATGATCTCAGGGTCCTGGGATCAAGGCCCACTTTGGGCTCTCTGCTCAGCAGGGAGCCTGCTTCCTCCTCTCTCCTCTCTCTCTGCCTGCCTCTCTGCCTACTTGTGATCTCTCTCTGTTAAATAAATAAATAAAATCTTTAAAAAATAAATAAATAAATAAATAAATAAGGCTGAATATTTTTTCTGGCATACAAAGAAGTTATGGTATCAGTTAAAAGCTTTCAAAATTTACTGTTAGGGGTGTCTGTATGGTTCAGTTGGTTAAGCGCCCTACTCTTGATTTTAGCTCAGGTCCTGATCTCAGGGTCCTGGGCTGGGACTCCTTGCTCAGCAGGGGTTCTACCTGATTATCTCCCTCTACCTCTGCCCCTCCTCTGCTCATGCACTCTCTCTGTCTCTCAAATAAATAAATAAATAAATAATCTTTTTAAAAAAATACTTATTTTAAAATTTTTATTTTTTTAATTTTATTTAAGTGTTCCAAGATTCATTGTTTATGCCCCACACCCAGTGCTCCATGCAATATGCGCCCTCAGTACCCACCACCAGTCTTTCCCATCCCCCCACCCCCTTCCTTCCAAGACCCTCAGTTTGTTTCTGAGTCCAAAGTCTCTCATGTTTTGTTTCTCTCCCCAAATTACCCTACTTCCCATTTCCTTTCCTTCTCCTACGGTCCTCTATATTACCCCTTATGCAGCACATGTAAGTGAAACCATGTGATACTTGACTTTCTCTACTTGGCTTATTTCACTCAGCTTACTTATTTTAAATTTTGTAACTATTTTTTATTTTTTTCAGAAGGCTCCATGCTCATCATGGAGCCCAATGCAGGGCTTGAATAGACGACCCTGAGTTTCCACTATGGCTAGTGAAAACATGAACTATTCCAAGCTTTATTTGAATTTCAATAAATTTTCTACCTTCTTTCTGATGGTTGCTCTTCTGGTCTCAGAGAGTTTTCCTTTCACACAAAGCACAGATCAGTACTCAACCAAAACCTCAGAAGGACCCCTCCATAGCTTATTAGCTTGCTCTTCTGCCTGCTCCCTCTGTCACTCCTTCACCCCTTCTCCCCACAGCTACATTCTCTGGGGCCTCTGACCTACAATTTGTTGACATCTTGATGTCCCCAAACTCAGTCTCTGTCTCCACAATTAACTGAGAATACCTCATTCTGTTTGGGCTCCTCCTCCTTATGCTGTGGCCTGGAAATTGGCTCTAGGCAGTGAGCTGGTGCAGTCATAGAGCCTACCTTGTCCATTTGCTTCTCTCAGGAATGTATTTCTTTTCTTTTCTTTTTAAAAAAATTTTATTTATTTATTTGACAGAGAAAGAGAAAACACAAGTAGACAGAGCAGCAGGGAGAGGGAGAAGCAGGCTCCCTGCTGAGCAGGGAGTCCCATGCAGGGCTCCATCCTGGGACTCCGGGATCATGACCTCAGTCGAAGGCAGCTGATTAACCGACCGAGCCACCAGGTGCTCCTCGGGAATGTATTTCTTACTGCTTCTTATACAATGTCTGGAAACTGCTGTTCCACTGTTCCACATATCAGATTTTTTAGTTAAAGTGACAGATATCCCCTTCCTTCTGGTACAGAAACCTCTCATTGTAACTTTAATTTACATCTCTCTGACACGAAGTTCTTGATCAAAGGACATGTACATTTCAAAATTATGAGACATACCACTTGCTCTCTCAAAAAAGATGTTAAAAATTTATATTCCATCAAGAGTTCTGGAGAGTGTCTATTTTCCTGCACTGGTGCCAATACTAATGATTGCCAATCTCAAAACACTGGATATGGAGAGACAGTAATCAGAATAGGAAACACAGATGCCTTCAAACATATGAAAATATGCTTAATACTGAATAGAATATGGAAACCCAAAGCACAAAACTGGGGGAAAAAATTTAGTAAAAATACAGACCATGCAAAAAAAGAAAATATCAAACAATATGTTATTAATAGAGAAGATACTGCATTCATGAAACAAAAACAGGATACTAGTTTTTAAAAGAAATTTTCAGAGAACAAAAAAAAAGGCTTTCATAAGTTCAAGATGTGATCATAAAAGTTAATAAAAACATAGAAGGGTTGAGAAATTTCCCCTATGTGACACATTCACATCTAAAGAAGACAAAAATCTGGGAAATAAAAGAAAAAGGATTAAAAAAATGAAACCTGATTCAGGAAATAGAAAAACAAAAAGGAGGAAATTATCAAGAAAATGATTGAGGGACATTCCTCCCAACTGAGATACTGGATTGAAAGGATCCACTGAGTGTTTTGTACAAGTGGATGAAAACAAACCGAGATGATTATCATGAAATTTCAAACTCTGAACCAAAGAAAAGATTCTGTAAGTTTTGAGAGGGGAAGTGGAAGAAGAGGAGGAAGAGAGGAAGAAGAAGTCCATGTAACTGGGTATCTTAGGAGCTACACTGAAGGCTAGAAGACAAGGGAGAAGTAACTTCAAATGATACCCAACCTAGAGTTCAATTCTCAACCAACCTATCAAACAAGGGTGAAAGTGGAATACAGGCACTTTCAGATATTCATGATCTCAAAAAAATGAAAAAATTAATCTCCCACTAACCTATTAGTAAGTAAAACTGATTAATGTGTTCCATCAAAATGAGGAAGTAAGCCAAGAGAGAGAAAAACATGGGACTTAGGAAAACAGGAGATACAACACAAAAGGGAATCAAATGGAATCTCTAGGGGAAAAGTGAGGGAGGAGCTCAAGGTGGCAGTTATATAACAGTATGGACAGCAACCAGAACAGTGTCACTCAGAAGACGGACACTCGGAGGACTACCATTAGCAAGGTCCTCTCACCTTTTTGCCAACCTTATAATCTGAGGACTGAATGCCCAAATAAAGCCTGGCCCAGTTTCTCATATGCACTTGCCTTTCTTCTCCACTCTACATTCTGACTCTTGAATCACGTGAGAATGTTCATTTCTTTCTAGAGAAATGTTTTGCTTTGATCTATTCGTGAAAGTTTGAGATAGGCCATAGAAAGCTTAAAAAGGAAAATACAATGCAGTTTTTTCCTTTCATCCTGTTCCTTCTGGACATCCATTACGGGGCCCGTCTCCACTTCCACCAGATGCCGCAACTGTGCTAAGTCTTGCTTCCAAAGATTCACCCCCTAACTGTGCATTCTGACTTCCCCAAAAGGGACTCCTAAGAATTTTCAGGAAAGCTGAGGCCAGGCTACAACCCAGTGACTTTGCAGGTTATGTTTTCTATTTTATCTAAGAGTGGCCATATTGCCTTTTCCTTACACAGCTAGGCTTGTGCTTGCTACTCAGTTTCTTCACGTATTGTTTCAAGGACACATGCGTGGGTGATAAAGCTATAAAGAGAAACACCATAACAAACATAAAACAAGCATAACAGTTCCTCTAGAGGGGTGAAAAGAGGGACCCAGAGCTGTTTCTAAAGTGTTGGTAATGTTTTGATCTAGTTGGTGTATTTACAGCTTTTCATTTTATAATTATTCTTTAAAATACATATATGCATTTTATACACTCGTCTATATATGTGACACTTCATGATAAAAAGAAAACATGTAGCAACATAATAATGTTCATAACTGGAAAAATAACCCATCAAATTGAATGTATGCTATGATTACAACTATGTGCATTATATGACTAGAGAGAAAAAATGGAAGGCAGTTATACCCAAATGAGAGCAGTAAATTATGGTTGAAAGATCATGTGTGATTTTCTCAAAAGCCCAACAGTTTTCAAATGATTTCAAATAAATTAACCCATTTAATCTTCACCAATATGCAAGACAAAGATTTTCACTACACTCAGATTACAAACTTGAGAAGCAGAACTTATATAGGTTAACAAACTGGCCTATAATCTCACCATCAAGGAACAGTGGACCTGGGACTCAAGACTCCATTGTCATACAACCTTTCTATGCCACCCATTTCTCTCACCTTGAGGTAACAACCTTACAAAGCCTCAGCATCCTTACCTTTATTTTTTTTTTTAAAGATTTTCTTTATTTGACAGACAGAAACACAGCTAGAGAGGGAACACAAGCAGGGGGAGTGAGAAAGGGAGAAGCAGGCTTCCTGCCGAGCAGGGAGCCCGATGTGGGGCTCAATCCCAGGTCTCCAGGATCATGACCTGAGCCGAAGGCAGTCGCTTAACCAACTGAGCCACCCAGGCGCCCCCAGCATCCTTACCTTTAAAGTAATAATAATGTCAATGGGGTTTTATTACAAGAATTGTCAGAATTAAAGTATATAAAGCACTTACATACAACCTAATACACTGAAGTACTCAATAACTATTGCACATCAGTAATAGTAATGTTAATATTAAGGATTAATTAGATAGTGGAGTTCGGTACCACTTAACTCATCATTAGGCCAAGAAGAACAAATATGAATTCACTGTCCAGCACAAACAGACAGCAAAATAAATTAAGAACCAATGGAAATGATGCAGGTATCTGTACACATGTGAAGCTATGGAAACAGAGGAGGGGCACTTGGACTGGGTGTGACCAGGTGAGTGCAATTGGGGGAAGTTCCCCTGGGGAAATGTTACATACTTTGAGATGTACACCTGAATTGGAAAGGAGTTGATGTCCAGGCTATGACCTCAACCCTCACTAGAGAAAGGAAAAATGATGATACTGGAGCTGAGGTAAGGATATTACTGTCCCAGAATTTAAATATTACATACTAAAATAGTCTAGAGTGGGGTGCCTACATGGCTCAGTCAGTTCAACGTGTGACTCATGATTCCAGTTCAGGTCATGATCTCATGAGTCATGGGATCAAGTCCAGTGTCAGGCTCCATGCTCAGTGGGGAGTTGCTGGAGATTCTCTCCCTCTGTCCACCCCTGCCCCACTCCCAACATGTACTCGCACTCTCTCTCTCACAAATGGAGGAGTCTTTAAAAAAGAAAAAAATTTAAATGATCTACAGTGACTGTTACATCAAAGGAGTATAGACAATGGGTCCCTGGTTTTGACAATTAAGAAATAACTAATTTCAGAAATACTTGACTATGTACCAGGAATTATGCAATACCAAAGTATCATTCATTTTGTTAGAAGTGATATGATGGTTATATATATATTTTTAATGTCTTTCTGTTAGAGATGTAGAGTTCAATTTCCAGAGTTAACTTACACAAATGGCCTGCAATGAGAAGAGGATGGGGATGAGGTGATGATTATAAAAGAAAGTATAAGAAAACTATCACCAGGATTTCAATGAGAATAATCTTACTTCTACACACACACATATATATATATACATATGTATATATATATATATATATCTGGCATTTTCCATGATAAAAATTTCAAATTAAAAAAAGTCACGAGTGACCTTGAAGAAATCCATTTCAGATAAATGTTGTGGGGAGAAGACAGATGGCAAAGGGTCAGAAAGTACATGGGTGATGAGACATGAAGGCAATGAGTACAACCTGACTCAGGAATTTGGGCCATAGTTCAGTGGAGGATCAGGTGGAGAAAATGAAGATAAGAAAGAGATAAATACACAGATACACACAGAAACAAATGTGGTTTGGCTATAAGGGAAATCTAAACACACTTGTAGATCTAAAGGAAGAAGCTAGTGGAGGAAGAAAGGCTGAAAAGTAAAAGAGAACAGAGATAAATTAAAATCCCAGATAGCAGGCATGGGTCCTAAGAAGAGAGATGACTCAGACACCAATAAAAGAGCAAAAGAAACTGCTTTCAAACCCATGTCTGATGGGGAAAATGCCAGCCTGGGCCCCACCTGTTTCTGAAAGACAGCAGCCATCACCACTGAGGCGGGCGTGGAGCTTCTGAGGCGAGGCCTGACAGAGAAGGGTATAGGCTATCAACAAAAAGGAGGGGAAAAGGAGTGAAGAAACATCTGGTACTGAAAAGAGTCTGACATCGGGGTGAATCGTAGCATTCAGCCACAGGCCTGTTGCCTCACCACTCAGTCCCATCAGAATCCAGCAAACAACCTCCATCCAGTCTCAGGTCTCCAGTTCAGGAAAGACAGGACGTCTTGCCTAGGTTAGAGTTAGCAATCTCCGGGTTCATATGGGCTCAGCCTGAGGTAAAAGTGAAGGGGTGGAAGGGAGCTATATCCATTTCCCAGAATTTCCAAGACCCAGATTCAAGAGGCCCTGAATCTCAAGGGTCAGTTGAAACATGGGCCAACAATTTTGGTTTAAAATGGTAACAGGTTGCTTAAATGGCAACATACTAACAGAGCCCATACTATTATCTGACATGAAATTTAATGATGTGGGAATTTTGGCTCACATTTCTCTGTAACTCAATTCACTTAAATTGGCCCATGGTGAGAGAAAATTATTCCAAAATAATTGCCATAAGAAAAAAAATGCATTTCAATGAGATGAATAATTCCTGTCCTCCATACAAACCAAAGAAATATTCCCCACCTTTCCCCCTACATCCATCCATAAAGGATCTGAATCAGCAGTCCTTTGAGAGCCAACAGTAACTTCCAACTGTTTAGGAACTAGAATTCCACCAGAACAAATCATTTTCTTAACAATGTCAGCTGAGTAACTGGGAACTACTGGTTTGCACTGTTTAGCTGTTTTAATAAGGCATCATTAACATTCCCTCTTCCGTTCACTCCTTGAGATGCAAAGCCAGGGAAATGGTCTACTAGGTGTGAGCGCAGATACTCTAATTAGTGACATTGTAACCGGGGTTTTTGCTTACTGATATGCTAAATCATGTGAATTGCATGAGTAGTGAAATAAGGGTGGCAAGTCTTTCAGATCTGCCTTCTGAGCTGAATCCCTATTCTATTTCTAATTAGAGCTACACAGATTTACTATATAAAATTCCTTATTTCTAATTCTGCATCCGTCTGTTACTGACTCTTCCTTATAGCCACCTCACCCACAATCCTCACAGCAATAATCACTCCTGCGTGTGTGTTTTTTCTTCCTGGAACAAAATCCATTTGACCTCACCAGGAATTCTCGATGACAATACCTGGAGTGCAGTTATTCTCAGAGAACAGTTTGCCCAGTGCCGGCCTTCATTTGTCTTTCCCTGTGGGTCATTTATCACGGGGAGGTGGCCTGTTGAGGTAAATCCTAATTGAAAGCCTGTATGGACAACCCAGATGCCAGTACTGTGCAAAGGGAATTATTTTGCACACTGCATACAAGGTGCACAGGCGCGGAGCTGGATAAAGTCCCACCGGCTGGCAATAGCACGTGCCCTATCACTGTCTTTGGAGAAAGACTTCCAGTTCCTGGAGAAAAATAATCATACTGTTATGCAATTTACATATGCAATCTGAGATTTCCACCCGGCTAAAGGCTTTGGCTTCTACAGCAGCTCTAACTACCTCAGTAAATTTAGGTGTGTTTCTGCCTCCATCTTCTGATCTTTCCTTGCCTTTATGTGCACAATCCATTTATAAATACCTCAGGTTCATTCACTCATTCAGCAAACACAAGCTCATGCTACGCACCAGGCACAGTGGTGGGTATATCGAAATCACTGGAGGAAGGTGGGATTTTGATTTTGAAAGAGAATTCTACATCACAATGATACAAACCTTGATTGTTGATTTCCAACATTTAGAGTGAATCTTTGCATCAAGTTTGTAATCCTTAATGTACAGAGCCGATGTGAATGGTGGCGAAAGTGACGAAGTAACAACATAAATGACAAATTCTGGCAAGTGGAAGGGGGGGAACACTGCTGAGGGGCAGGGTTGGAGAATCAAGAGATACTTTTTGGGGTCTGTGGAAGAATAAATAAAAGTATAAACATTAAATCTACTGGGATGATTGTAGCAAATATTATTGGTTCCTGCCCAGTTGTCACCTCCCCTCATCTCCTGCTTCCCTCTGCCTTTTGCTTGTTTGCAGGGCCCAGATTATATTCATGTGTCCACATTATCCTTTGGAATCATGTGCTGAGGAATGACTGGGGTAAATCATGATTCATGTAAATGGTGGTAGCTCTGCACTCCTTGTCACTCCTTACTGGTGGGAATGTGGCTGACTCTAGCCAGAGACATGAGGAGAAATCTGCACTGGCCTTCTGGGAGAGATATAAAAGAAGAGGTTCTCATATTCTTTGAGACATCTTCTGAATTAATTAACCTTATAGCTGTTCCCCTATCTTGGAACATCTTACTGTGGGAAAATACATTTTCTTACTGCTTAAATATTTGGAATTGATTTTTTTTTTCTTATGAGAAGTGAAAACAGCCTAACATACAGTAACTCACTGAGGAATTTAAAATGATGGTTTAACTGAAACTGGGTGGAAGGGAAAAAGAAGAAGGAGGAAATATAAGTGAAGTAAATTCCCATGTATAATAGCAGAATCGAGGTCAATATATTTTATTTAGGATTATACATATAAAGTTTTTTAAAGAAAAGAAAAGTAAGCAGTGTAAACCTTCTATTTAGAGAGATGGAGGGAGTCATCAGAAGAAACAAGTTAAAAATGGGACTAGAGCTGAGGAGCGGAGGGATAAAGAAATGTTCTTTTTCATTATAAGTGCTTTTGCTGTATTTTATTTTAAAACTATGTGCATGTGTTATTTTTTATAAAAGCTCCAGAATTTACATAAGGAAGAAAATGAATTCAAAACTAGAAATTAATTTCCTCTTCTGGAGCCACTAGAGAGAAAAATAAGATTCTTTTTTGGAGACAAATCAGCAAGTAAACAGAAGCACTTTTCACCCAGGAAGAATTCCAGGGCCCCAGTACTTTCCTGTGGATCAGTGCAGGAGTGCTCCCTTTGTGCAGATGTGGATTAGGCTTTTGGCAGGGAAAGTGTTTGAAATAGGAGGAGATAAGGGAGCATGGAGGGCCAAGAAAAAGAAAAATCCCCCAGCTACAGTGCAACCGGTTTTCCTCTCCCTCCAAAGGATGCAAATGACACAGACTCTCAGATTCCAGTGTGTTAAAATAGGTAGCAATTACAGGAGTTGGATAGCTAAGCATGCTAAATTTCTCCCACTGAAGAAAAGCACCAATTTTCTCCAGCCTGATTTCACTCTCAAAAGTACAAGAGAAAATTGCCTTGGTTATCTTGACAGTCTCCTCAAAGATGTGAACAAAGATCACACTTCAAACTGCATCTCCCACACCCCTTGGAACTGTTCACTAAAAGGTACTAATGACCTAACTTGAGCCACCCAGCATAGTTTTAAATTAGCTAAAGACATTCCTCTTCAACAAATCCCAAAGCGTCCAAAGCTGCAGTTTTGTTCCCAAGGGATCAGAGTGACTGATACAAGTTCTAGGAAGAAGACAATCCTAAAACTTCCAGAGTCCAAGACAAGTAAACAGTGTTTTCCAACCTTATTCATTTCATGTCCCATTGAACTCATGGTCAATAGGCCATTTCTTTTAAGCTGTTTTTCAGTAATATAACCCCTACATATAGGTTTAAAGTCAGCTAAAATAAATCTTAACTTCAATCTAGTAAAGTTTTCTAAAAAAAAAACCTATTACCACATCAAATATGCATTGCCCTAGACATGCATATATCTAGGAATATATCCTACAGAAATAAAACATACATGGAGGTGCCTGGCTGGCTCAGTAGGTAGAGCATCCAGTGCTCAATCTCAGGGTTGTAAGTTCAAGCCCCATGTCAGGTGTGGAGGAAAAGGGAGAAAAAAATACAAGACTGGGGGCACCTGGGTGGCTCAGTCCATTAAGTGGCTGCCTTTGGCTTAGGTCATGATCTCAGGGTCCTGGGATCCAGCCCCACATCAAGCTCCCTGCTCAGTGTAGAGCCTGCTTCTCCCTCTCCCTCTGCCTGATACTCTGCCTGCTTGTGCTCTCTATCTCTCTGTCAAATAAATAAATAAAATCTTAAAAAAAAAACAAGATTGTATACTGCAACATCATTTGTAAAATAAAATAAGATTTTTAAAAACCCTAAGAGGAATAAAATTGCAGGAGATTGAACAAATAATGACATATCCATGCTGCAGAGTATTAATAGAGTTATTAAACAAAAAATAAAAACTCGATAGAACTTCATGAATTTTCATAGAAAAATGTCCATGTTACCTGAAACAAGAAAGTTGCAGAAATACATGCACAATATAATTCCATTTTTACAAAAAGTATGTGTACGTGTGTTTTCATGTAACTGGGGAAAAGATATGAAAAGGTATACATCAAACTGTTCATGGTGATCACTTCAGGGCATGGAATTAGAAGGGAGTAAAGTTTTGCTTTATATACTAGTGAATATTTTGAATTTATATACTAGTGAAATATATATCGACTGTGTAATACAAAATAAAATTTGTTGGAAATGTGGGAAAGTTTATCAAATCGCCTTAGGATATTAGGATCATACCTAAGAGGATATTAGGATATTAGGATCATACCTAATATCACAATGTAATGAGAATCTGTCCAATTTCTTAAAATCTTCAGAAAATACTTTACAATCTGCTTTTGTAACTTTGTATAATGATAGCCTCTATTTATTGAAAGGCTAACATGTACCTGATATGGTAGCGGTGCTTCTCATACAGTTACTCACCTTAATCTTTCAGTAACAACACAGGCTTTATTAGGTCCATTCTGCAGGTGAGGAGATGAAATTATTCAAACAAGATCACATAAATCCAATAAGCAGCCCAGTCAGGATATCAAAGCAGATCTAATTGGAAGGCTTGTGTTCTTCACAGGACACCACCATATGTATTAAACACATACACCTAAGTTAAATCACTCACTTCACTAAAAATTCAATACTTTTGTCAATGGAAATAGCACATACAATGGGAATCCCAAAACCTCACAAAGTTGTTAGAAAAGAATCAAAGGAGATCTGTCTCAGTTCCCTCCCCTTCTACTCATCAGGCTAGACTCCTGAAGAAAACTGTCATTCCCAAGCCACCATGTCCTCTGATACTCCAAAACATGCTCTTCCAATTCTATCTTCTATCTTTATCCAATTTCAGGAACTCTCTGAGTGAGGTCTCTCCAAATTCTTTATATTTCTCTAGATGTCAAAATCTGAAGAGATATTTTCAATGTTGAAGATTACTTTGCAACTTCTAAAAGCTAAGATCTTACTCATGGGTCCCCCTAGCCTGCAGGCATGGTGTCCTGTTTTGTATGTTAACAAAAACAGAAATAGTGTGAACTTCTGGTCATTTGACTAACACCTTTTTAGTTCTTCTTGCACAGTTTGTCATTCCTAGCCCTGAATTTGTAAGATTTGTTAGTAACTCTGCCGGAGGGATAATGGTCAACAATTTCGAGAGAGACATGTTCATTAGAGCCAAAGAGAAAAACTCCGTAGGGTTTAGATAATGCAAAGCATGGTAACTAAGAATGGGGAAATACAATAGATATTGGAGAGGGAGTAGCTCTGTCTCCTATTGTGTACTCTGAGACTAGATTTATTACTGATGCTCTATTCTCACACAGCTTCAGTGACCAGAAATGCCTTTCATCCCATCTCTGGCTAGTGCAAAGATCATATTCCCCAGGGACCTAGCACTTCATAATAATGATTCATTATTTATTCCAGCCCTAGGACATTTCAAATGAGTGTTTCAAACCACTGCTGGTTATTATATTGGATTTAACTCTACTGATGCATTTACTGACACCACAGGAACCACTGAAATGCGGTGGAAGTCTCCATAACTCTTCAAAAGCTACATTTTATTTGATTTTCTTTCATGAATCTCAAAACCCAGCACAATATTTTCCATAATAATCAAAATAGATACATTTGCTGAATGAATTAATAAATGAATGTTTAAACAATTTAGCAGAGTAAAAGACTAAGGACTTTAAAGTTTTAAGGAATTAATTATTTTTCTTACTGAGTACACCAAACCTTTCCTAGCCTGTGCCAAAATAACCATGAGGATAAGAGCATCTGGTATTGCCTGGCATACTGAGGCATTCAGTATTTGCTGAGAAAATGAATGACAAGCTTGCCACAATAAGTTTATTCTCATTATTTTTCCTGATGACATGATATAAGTATTGTGGATTGGAAATTGGAAATTTATGTTTGCTCCCTCCCCTTTTTTTTAATCCACCTTTAATTTCTCTGTTTGGGCTCACTGTGTACCTGAGTCATAGTGTCTATATATCCTACAAATAGAAAGATACATACCTACCAGAGAGAAAATTCAATAGGCTGCTTCTAAAACATTTCCAGAATACAAATCTTCAGAATCAATACAAGGAAAGGAAACAAAACACCTCCCCCGCCAGCAAAAAAAAAAAAAAAAAAATTGCCAAAGCATAGCTATGGCTAACTGGAAAGGATTCCTTAAACCATCGGAAGACATCTCATCCAAATGTCCTTGAATTGGAAAATGACTCAGGTGGTAGCACCTAATAAAGCAATTATATAACAGTAAGATATTAACCGGTATTAACTGATTAATTAATTAATTAAACCAATTAACTGACTAAAATTAACTAATTTTCTTATTCTGATCTGGAATAATGTACCTATGGAATTTTAAGAAAGCACGTATCATGACTCTGTCTTTCCTAAAGGTACTGAATATACCAATGGCTAAGTCACAAACCTATGCATATGGAGGGATTTGGGAGGGAGGTCACAGTCTGGGGACAGGTGAAGGGTGTTCCTCTTCATTTACATTTTATCTCCATACTATTGCTATAATTATTTTTCTAGTATGGAAAATGAGAGTAAGTCACCCGTACATGTGAAACTCTTCCATGGCTCTCCCTTGCCCTCAAGATAGCTTCCTCAATATGATGTCTATCCCCTTCAGGATCTGACACAAAATTCTCAATCTGGAATCTCCATCTGAGAATATATATTCATGGGGTTGGGGTGGGGAGACAAAACCAATCGATCTACCTATCTATCTCTGTCCAAGAGTCCAACAAAATCAGGCATTTTAGATATTGTTGCTTTCTTCAGTAGGAGTTGTTGAACTAAAGACACTGAAGGTTACTTGCGTTTGCTTTCTTACTCTCAAGGCTAATTTGTGTCACTCATTTAAATGTCCAGAAGCCTCTGTAGCCAATAAGCAAACTATTTGATTGAAAATAAAATTATAACCTCATCCTCTGTTGCCTAGAGAATTAATTAGAATCCCAACTCACTTCCTTAGTTTAGGGGGAAAAACTAACTGAAGAAATCACATGTTACCAGGATTAATGTTTCACCCAGGCCACAAAGTGCAGACCACTGAATCCTGGGAAACAAACTGGCACCTGAAAGCATCCCCGTAGACATCACTCCCTAAGACTATTAGTGCAGACTTCTAATTACATCAATAGGGTAGTTTGGCACAAGGTGACTGATGTCTTCCACAAGTCTAAACAGAACTCTGTTAAGAATCATTTCTCTATCCAACCCTCTTCCAACACCACCAGAAGCTTTAGTCCATAGCATCACCATTTGCTTATTACTCAGGTCAAAACTTTATAGCCATCCCTGATTCTTCTAGCTCGTATTCCACATCCAGTCTATTGAAAATCCTGGCAGCTTCGACTACAATAAAAACCTAAATTGACCATTTCCCACTCTCTTCATCATCACCGAGTCCATGCCCACTGATGGGTCCCTGCGACCACCACACTGTCCCTTTGTCCATTCTCTCCACGGCAGCCAAGGTAACTGTTCTAATTATACCAGCCTGCATCCCTTTCGTACATAAAGCACTCAATGCCTTCTCATCACAACATGAATAAACTCTGGACTCCGTGGCCTGTACAGCCTTCAGTGACCCAGCTTTTGTCCCTCACCTCATCCTCCCTTCTCCCTTGTTCACCAGAGCCCAATCCACTGGCCTTGTTTCTATTAAACATGCTGAGTTCAGCCCCGAAACCCTCAAAATGGTCAAATGGGCTGCTTTCTTCCTGACATTCAGTCCTCCACTCAGATGTCACTCCTTAGAGAAATCTTTCCTGACCAAAGAGGTCAATCTCTATCGCATTACCCTATTTTATTTCTTCCATGGTTCAATTTTTTTTTTAAAAGATTTTATTTATTTGACAGAGAGAAACACAGCCAGAGAGGGACCACAAGCAGGGGGAGTGAGAGAGGGAGAAGCAGGCTTCCTGCTGAGCAGGGAGCCCTATGTGGGACTCGATCCCAGGTCTCCGGGATCATGACCTGTGCTGAAGGCAGTTGCTCAACCAACTGAGCCACCCAGGCACCCCGATGGTTCAACTTTTATTATCTGCCTCCTCTCACTGAAGTGGGAGCGCCTTAAGGGCAGGAACCCATCTGGTTTTTCTCTGCTCTAGCTTCGGGGACTATAAGATTTCTTGGCATAAACTACAAATGAATAAATATTTGCTAACTAACTTCCACCAAAAAAGGATCTAATTTCCCACATACCAGATGCTAGTGTTCTGCCAGAATTAGCACACCTAGAAGGCACCATAGTTTGAAAAACAAACGACTTATCTCTTTGAAAGGGATATTTCAGACCACTATGAATCAGATTTTTATCTCAGAGTAAAGAAATGACTTGTCATAAGCAGACACGAGTAGTTCATTTTTCATTCTCCTTGGATTAAGATTTAAAAGTCTGATTTCAGTGTCCTGAGATCTTCAAGCCAAACCTAATGAGTTATTCTCCTTTCCTGTCAAGTAATAAACAGAAGCTGCTGGTCAATTCTTCCTCTCATTTACTCAGTCTTCGATCTTTGGGATGGTTTGCTTCATCTTAATGCAGTTACAGCTCCACTCTGTGGAAAAACAGGGAAAAGAGGCAATGCAGTGCAGGTATGTTACCGAAGTGCTCACTCTGGCAATTTGGGAAACCATGTAGAGTTCACAGTCTGTAAAAAGATGCACATGATATCAAAATGATGGTGTCTCTTTTATTCTTACTTGGATGGGATATGGTAATCTCTAAAAACTAAATATGAATCACAGGTCTATAAATGTTTGACTTACTTGCTCTCTTTCCCATAGTCCCACCTTCCCATCTCTCTTTATTTCCATAGCAGGCTTGAAACTATTCAGCAAGTTCCTAAAAACACAGCGACATGTATAAAAATCACAAACACAAAACACAAAGTTCATTTTGGTCAGACCCAAAAATGAGACAAAAGCAAATTATTTCCTATGTCTAGTGCACAGAGATACAGCCATGGAAATTAGAGGAGGCAGCACTGCCTTTTCTTTTTTTAAAGATTTTCTTTACTTATTTGACAGAGAGAGATCACAAATAGGCAGAGAGGCAGGCAGAGAGAGAGGAGGAAGCAGGCTCCCCGCTGAGCGGAGAGCCGGATGTGGGCCTTGATCCCAGGACCTGAGATCATGACCTGGGCTGAAGGCAGAGGCTTAACCCACTGAGCCGCCCAGGCACCCAGCAATGCCTTTTCTTAAAAGGAAAAAAAACCATTTTTCACTGATATCCCTTAACCCTCACCTACAAATAAGATCTTTCATAAAGCTGCCAATCATGATGAGTAACATTGAATCAAGACCTAATCAATGTCCAACTGATTCAGTTTCTAGGAGATCAGGTACAGATATGAGTTAATGTTCTCTCCCAGAAAAGCCCTGAAATATTTTCAACATTTCTTAGGATTTAATACATTGCAGTTTGGGGGTCTCCAAGGTATCAAAGCAGTCTGGTTTCTAGTAACACAGTGACATTTGACACAAGAGCTACACGGCTTCCACCACTTTACCATCTTAAGAATTTAAAACCATTCAGACCCAGTTTCAGCACATGACGATGGACACAGTATTCATCGTCCCTTCTCTAGCTCCACTTTATACTGGCTTTTCACTGACTAACTCATTAGAAAGCTTCAACCTTTAGTGAAATTAGAAACCAGGCAACATTTATCTTTGGTGACCCAAGATAACCCTTCATCTCCACCCTCCCCCGTATTCCTGTCCTCTTTACCTCTCAAGTCCCTCCCTTATCAAAACAGCCTCTAATGAAGAGATCTGAATTCCTTAGCACTAAAATAAATCTCTGCTAAATAAGCTTCAAGGATGACTTTTCTCAAGGAACTGAGGGAACAAATAGGAATCAAAGCTTTGAATTACATTCTGTTTTCAAGAATAAGAGAACAAGCATAAAGGACAGATTAGTACAAAAAGGGAACGTTTCAGAGGAGCCAGTGACTGAACTTGGTTCTCAAGGATGAATAAGAATTTGTTCAGCTGTCAAGGTTAAAAGACATTTTAAGCAATAAGATCAAAATGAGCAAGGTAAGGTAGAGTGAAAGCATTGTATTAGTAGCATGGCTTCTAATTTACCTCTCTTCCTCCCCCAGAAGATCTTGACCTTCAGGGTTATGAAATCTGCTTACAACAATCAGTGCTCAGTTTTTGGAACATAGATAGGTACTGAGAATATTACTGATGCATAGTCACTATGTGGAATACAGTGACAAGTCAGACACAGCCCAACCACAAAGCAATTCACAATATAATGGGTTTCGATAGAAATGTATGCATATCCCATAAGAGAATGAAGATTAAGTAGAAGGGAGAGAGAATACTGCATGAACTGGATAAAAAGCCACCTCACCATAAAGTTAGCCAGCCACTAACTTCCAAATTTGAAGTAATAGTGCATAGATGACTTTAAAATCCTACCGAGTGATAAGGTCAATGTTATGAAGTCCTGCCTGAGATAGAAGAAACTGGTGTGGGTAGGAGTGGTTGCCTTCTGCCCCACCTTAATGTTTCCATTTTTTTGTTTAAAGATTTTATTTACTTATTTTATTTATTTTTTTGTTTAAAAATTTTATTTACTTATCTGACAGAGAGAGATCACAAGTAGGCAGAGAGGCAGGCAGAGAGAGAGGAGGAAGCAGGCTCCCTGAAGAGAGCCTGATGCAGGCCTGAATCCTAGGACCCTGGGATCTGACCTGAGCTGAAGGCAGAGGCTTTAACCCACTGAGCCACCCAGGTGCTCTCCAATTTGTTGAATAAACTCAACTCATGAAGATCAGGTTATCCCAGAGTAGGACAAATAGTCAAAGGTTTTACATTTTCCACATTTACTAACTTATCACAGAATTCCTAATCACAGGAGAATTCAACCCATTCTCAGTGAAAAGGGTGACCACTTCCTTGTTTGCTCTAACCACAAATCCCATCTTCCTTGAAAAGAGATTAAACCTCAATATCCTGCTGATCCCTCAAAATCTTGCCTTTCTTTCTAAGGGCTGCATGTCCCGGTCATCTGGTTCCCTTGGACACATCACCACTCAACCTCATCTCCTTGACATGAGGCTACATATAAATACATATAAAAATCACTCAAAATGAAATTCAGGAACTCAGACTGGGTAGAGTTCTCTCCATATGGCTAGCAACAGTCCCGGCTGAGGCCAGCTTTCACTCAGCCAACAGTGTGAAGGCCAATTAGAGGAGGGAGAGCTTTGCTGCCATTGCAAATGTTGACAAATTGCCCTTCACCTGTGGCTAGATCATGGTCTCTGTGTTGAATCTGAGCTCACTAGGAAGCCTCTGACCTCTCTGGTCAAACAAATAGGCGATTGTTCTGGACGATATGAATTGTGTCAATATTTTCTTAAGGCCGAACATTTTTAACAGTTTGAGAGAATGCTCTTCAAAGCTTCAGGTACTGGGACAAATGTACTTTTCCTTTAAAGAAAAAAGTCTCATCCTTTCTCTTCTTACCTTTTGCAGCCTTATGGACAATATCTCAAAGAGCTGCTTTTTTTTTCTTTGTTTGTTTTCTTGAATGTGGAAGTTGGAAAGCCCGTGTTAAGATAGCCTTCTCTCTTGAGAAAGCATCTCAAGCCCAATTACATGCCTTCATATTCCCTCCGATGTAATGACATGAGTTCTCATGTACAATGAATGTACATATAGGGTATAAAAGCAACCTCGGTAAACACTGAGTTTTCTACTATCTGAAAATATGAATGGGATATCCTATAGTTTCAAATCACAGAAGCACAGATTCAAAAGACCTCTGGGTATTATATATAAGTGATGAGTTACTAAACTCTCTTTCTGAAACCAATATCACTATATGTTATGTAACTAGAATTTAAATAAAAACTGGGGGGGGGGGAAGATTCAAAAAGACTTCAGAGACCATCTCCTGTAATCTTTCATTTTATCGGTTTAGGAAATTCATTCTTATTCACTCATTCATTTAAGGGTAAGATTCATCCCAGGCCAGCATTCATCCCAGTGATTCTCAAAGCGTGATTTCAGGACCAGCAACAGCATTATCACCTAAGACCTTTTAAAAATGATAATTCTTGAGCCCCATCCCAGATTTACTGCATCAGAAATGGTGGAAGTAGAGCACAGCAGTTGGTATCTTAACAAGCCTATCAGGTTATTCTAGTGCACACAGAAGTCTGAGAATGATTTCCCTATACCCTATAAGTGGAATGTATTAGTCAGGGCTATTTATTTTAATTGGATTAAACAAAAAAGAGAATGTTAGTCCATGCTATCCAAAGAGCTCAGAATAGTCTGTGAAAAACACCATGTTTCACTTTTCTTCAATGCCTGCAGATTTCCTTCTTCATCAGCTACATACTGCCCCGTTAGGGATAGCCATGCCATGGCACCAAGCTACCCATCAAACTTGACTTCCCACTGTTCTCCAATAGCCACCTTGGCCATAATCTTCAGAGTCTCTTCACTGTGCCTTAATCATAGCGCATCCATTCCCCCATTGTCATTCCCTCCATGAACTTCCCCTTGAATGAAACACTGCCTTGCCTTCAGCCAGTCAAAAATCCTGCCCCAACTTCAAGAATAAGCTCCAGTTCCACTACTTCCATGAAAAATCCTTTGTCAGAACCAAATCTGTCTTAACACTTTTTTGCGAACTCCTACAATTTTCAGTGTCTGACACATACAACACAACCCTTAATTACATGTTCAAGGCAGGGACCATTTTGTTATAAGAGAAAACATCCATGCCCATTCAAATAGATATAGTTGTAAGGATTCAGAAGGACTTCATGAAACCCAATAACAGGGGAATTAGCTAAACCTCCACAGTTTTGAAAGATCACACATACTAGACAAAAATATTTATTCCTCAAGTTTTAAAATGTAGGCTTCTCTCCCTACCCCTCATTCAATTTTGATCAGTTATCTGGTGACTTTGTGAGAAGATACAACACATGCTCAGTGCAGCCCCTTCCTGTGTTCCTTTCAGGGGACTTCTGTGGGGGGCATTCAAGGGCAGGTGCTCAGGGCAGGAAGAAATGGAGGCAGGGCAGCAGGCAGCACTGTGGGTTTTTAACTATTCTGTGACTAGGTACATAAGTTTATTTTAAAGGTGAAGTTAGTGGGTCCCTTGTGACATCAGGGTAAAAGTTGTTCTCCAGTTTAATCAGTATTAAAAGTGACACTTTTATCTCCATCTGTCTGACTTATTTGTCCCTTAATTGGTTTCAACTCTGGAGAAAAAGAAAAGGGTATTATTATGGATCAACCTAAAATTTAAATAATAGGCAGCTATTCTCTCTTTCTCTCTCTGGAGCTGCATATTTATCACCCCTGCTGTAAATCTACTCCATTTCCTCACATTCTGAAAACTAACTTCTTTTTAACTTGGGCTTCTGGCTTCTCATTAACTTGGGCATTTGTGTGGAACTGAGTGTTACCATTAGTGACAGACTGCTAAGTTTCCCCAAATGTATTCCCCTCTTCTTGTTTAGTAACACAACACCCAAAATTTTAGCTGGGCACACAAAAGCCCAGAATAAAGAATACATTTCCCAAGTAGATACAGTCGTATGATTAAGTTCTGTCCAGTGGGATTTAAGTGAAAGAGCTGTGCACAACTTTGAGAGGGTATCTTTTAAGAGGAGGAAATTTGCTCTTCTCTTCTGATTTCTTCTTTTCTACTAGTTGAAATGCAGTTCATTTTATTAAGATTTTATTTACTTGACAGAGAGAGAGAGAGCATGTGCACAAAGAGGGGGAGCAGCAGACAGGGAGAGGGAGAAGCAGATTCCCCATCAGTAGGGAGCCCAACACAGGGCTCAATCCCAGGACCCTGGAATCACAACCAAAGGCTTAACTGACTGAGGCACCCAGGCACACCTGAAATGTAGTTCTGATGTCCAGAACCAGAGCAGCTATTTTGGACCATGAGGGAGAAGCAGTGGTATTTCGACATGGTTCATACAGGTTCAGAACAGCAGATCATTGAACATTCAGGAATTTTGTGGCCTGATTGTTAAAACATTGATAGCTTGAAACTGGCCATGGTGGGAATATTTCCACTACAGGAATCAGACAATGCTACAAGTCAAGCCACTCCCTCCCCCAGAGCCAGCTCACCAGCACAGCACTGAACAGAAGTACACACTTAAGATACAAAGCAATGGACACTGCCGAGTCCCCAATGGCAGTGAAACAGCTTGCCATACAAGACCTGGGATGCCTGTTTCTGTGAGAGAAAAATGAGTTTCTATCTTGTTCAGGCATTTTCACCTTTCCAGTTCTTACTTTCCGCCCCTCAAAGCCTAACTGAGATCCAGTTGAGGCACTGAGCCTAATTCAACATAACCTGATCATAGTTTGGGGTCATTAGAAAAGAGAAATCTAACTGCTTCAACTTAAGTCAAGTTTCCATATCCTTGGCACAAACTAAGGGAAATAAGGGTATGGGTTCCATGGTACAAATCTGGCCAACTAAACCCATCCTTTTACCAGGGGCTATGGGTTTACATCTGGGGGAAAAAATTGAGTGGAGCAGGCAACTGTACTATATTTGACTACAGTATAGTATAGTAACATTATATATATTACACATAGTATAGTTGACTGTACATATCTAATGTATAATGTATTAATACATTAGATACATCGTTTAGTGTTATTCCATGTAGTGTCTATTCCCTTTAAGCCTATTTGTCTTAATTATTTTCCAAAAATCATTTATAAATCATTGTCTATATGCATATTCCCTATAACTGATATATTTCCCCCTATGCCCTGAGTGCAGTAGATTACACTACACTCTTTCAGCCCCTGAGAGCTCTACCGGGCTACCCTGAGTTAAGTGTCTTGTTTATTCCAGTGTGGTCTCTCTCCATTTGTTTTATGTTCTGGCCAACAGTTCTGATCAATAACGCCTAACAAAAGCTGTTCGAATGACAGTGCTGTACCTGCCAAAAGGAAAGAGAAAGAGCATCACAGGAGATTTCAAATGCCTATTTTATTGTAGCTCTAGGCACCTGTAGGAAGCAGAAACTAAATTTCCTTAGGCAATAAGAGACTGATGAAGTTCTTTAACTTTATGAAAAACCTCAAATATATTACTACATCCAAGGAAGACTGACCAACAATAGCATAAATAAGTAGCTAGAGAAAGATAAAGTTGCAGGCAGAACTTTAGGGGATCTGAAAAATGCCATTGTTAATCTACTCAGAGGAAATGTATTTCCAGGGGACTTGGCTGTAAGGGTCTTTTATAATGCCAGTTCAGTTAGAGTACCAAAATTCAAGACCACAACTGTACCACTGAGTGCGATATGCATCTACTTAAAATGCATATGTGCATGTGCGCTTCATTTGTGGGTGATATTTTATCTCTAACCAGATTATAAACTCACAGAGGACATGGAAAGAAAAAGATAAAGAAGACAAGATCCTTGGCCTACTAGAGAAAACAGGCAAGTGAAGAGACTACTCCAGAATGGTGTGAAAGTGCTAAGAGAGAGAAATGAGCGGAGGGTAGTGTTCTGGGTTGTTGACTCCTCAATATCGATTCTACTCCACATGAATCGTCTAACCCACTCATGAGAATCCCATCCCCTTCACTGGTCAGTGGTTTAAAAATGGGCCTAGAGGGTCAAGATGGCGGAAGGCCAGGTGACCGCATTTCAGGGAGTTCCCTGAAGAGAGCTGAATTTCAACAAAAAAACCACTACAAGACCACCGTGAACACCCATGAAACCAGCCTGAAATGTGATATTTCCCACTTCTGGACCGCCACGAGAGACAAAGAACATCGGCAAAAAGGTAGAAACAAATTGGAGGGTCTG
>PITA01008485.1:0-84156 GCA_004023965.1 Spilogale gracilis | reverse complement strand
GATTTTATTTATTTGACAGAGAGAAACACAGCCAGAGAGAAACACAGCTAGAGAGGGAACACAAGCAGGGGGAGTGAGAGAGGGAGAAGCAGGCTTCCCACAGAGCAGGGAGCCCGATGTGGGACTCGATCCCGGGACTCCGGGATCATGACCTGAGCTGAAGGCAGTCGCTTAACCAACTGAGCCACCCAGGCGCCCCTCAATGTGTCTTCATACTCTCCTCTTTTAGGACTTGGCAGCAGGACTATGTTTGTGAACAAAACTAAGCCAATATTATTATTACAGAGTCAAAAGCCTAGTAATGGATATAAATATAAAAAAATGTAAACAAAAATTCCAAATAATAATGTATGAGGAGGTAAGGAAAGTTGTTTTTGAGAAAATTATATTTAAGATGTTAAGTATGAATGAAAAGAGATGTTCTTCACATAGAAAGTAAAGGGAATATTAGCATCAGATTACAAATGGAAGTAATACAGTAAGAAGTAAACTGTATTAAAATTTTTAAAAAGCAGACTTTAAAACATTGCATAAAAATTGAATTTACAAAGTTAATTTGATGATATTACACAACCTCCTTAAGATCGGTTTAAGAAGGACATTATCACTCCAGGACTGATGCATCCATTGGATTTATACAGATAAAGAAATGATGTAACCAAATAAGCCTAGGAGAATGCCAGTGAATAAATTTATATGAATGATCAGTATTTCATTGTCCAGAGAGAATAGATTATCTTTTTTCACGTCAATAAATTTGTCAGTTGGCTCTTTATTGAGTAATAGGTGTGAAGCTCTTCTAAGTTTGTTGGCTAGACAGATGTGGCATTGGGGAGACAACACTATTCCAAACCATAACTGCCATCGGTTTAGATTCTGGCTTAACATGTATTACATCTGTTGCAATGATACAGTATTCAAACATCCTGACCTTTAGTTCTCTTATTTTAATGAGGATACTATTGTCTGTTTTAATTCCATTTATTCATTCAGTACTCAGAAGGTATCTCTATCTAATCATGAAAAGATTTTAATCTAAGGAATAAGATCGCTGATGCACAGCCAAAACACAGTGTCTACTAAGGTTCAACAGACTTCTCTTGATTGTTATTACTTAGTATTTATATCACATGTCATATTATTAAGGTGACTTTTCAATCATTTTCCCATGAAGGAAACTGAAACTTAAATAATAACTTTGCTGATAAATTTATGGGCAACAGAACAGAGAAAGATGATATTTATAGGCATAAGAATAAAATCCATCAAATTAAAGATGTAAGCATGTATAAGGTTATATATAATGGTAAAGATAAAATTACATTAACATTACACTGATGCAGATTTTGTGATCCTAAGTGATCATTGTTTATTATATGTACACGGAAATTTGAAAAATACTATAGTGTGGCAAAATAAAAGAGGTAAGAACTTTAGAGCCAGAGTTGCAAGGCTCAAATCCAGGTTCTGTGATCTTGGGTGACATAGAGATCTCTGTGCCCCAGTTCCCTCATTTATAAAATGAGACCAATAGCAATGCCTATCTCATAGGATTCTGTGAGATTTTAAAAAATCAACCTCACGAAACACTCCAAACATTATCTAGCATATCATAAACATCATGCCTTTACTTAAGTGAGGTTTTGTTGTGGTATCTGGACTTATATTTAAAACCGGGTTATAGTGAAACTTCACAAATATAAATGACCTCAGAAACTACCTAAGAAATAGTCTACATTTAACATCTAAGGATAATGAAATATTGAGAGGGTATTTATTTTTCAGGGATCTAAGAGCCGATGAGTCATAAAATTGAACTGCACCAAGGGTCATTTCTGTCCTAGCCCCAGCCTTCTCCCATTTTAATTGTTTTCTTCACTATGTAAGCACAAGATTCAGCTCCTTGTCCATGTGTGGAAATATTGCTTGGACAGTGCTTTAAGGGACCAAAGTGAGACTAGAATGACCCAGAATTTTACATCTTAAGAACACACCGGCACCTTTCCTTAGAGGGACAGTGACATAAATGTGTTCAAGTAAATTAATATTCTCATCTGTACTGACTCAGTAGGCAGAATCAAGTTTGCCTGCCAGTAGAGACAGAGAAAGGAGAAGAATGGGCCAGTCAAGATGACACAGATAATTAAGCATCACAAGTGTTGAGGGGAGAAAATAATTTTAAAATGTGCCAAATTAGTCACTTAAGATAAACAAACAAAGTGAATAAACAATACTAAACGCAAACATGGGCAGATACTCTTTTCTTTGGTAACAGATCCCCTTTATGTTTTTTTTTTCTCATCTCAGGCTCAGATGAGTCTCTTTAATATTTTATTTGTGGCAATTTTTGCAATTTAAGAAAGAAATATTTCCTTTGTCAAGTTCATTAAATTTTTATTAGTTTTCTAATATAAAATGTGTTTGGATATTTTAAATTTGTAAACCACTAAAACATTAATATTTATTGAAGAAAGTTGAATAAATTCAAAATAATTTATGGAGTTTTATAAATGCAAAATCCTAAGACCGTCTCTGTCCCATCTCAGATATACCACAGCAAAATCCTCAGTTTCCTAAGATTTGACCAAACTCAGTTAAACAAACAAGCATATAAAACCCACAAATAAACAAAAACTTTCTGGTTAAGTGATTGCAAAGAGAACAACTACTGTAGTGAATTTACAGATTTGTGAAATTCTAAGTCTTTGAATGAGAGATTTGTTATGTTGGTACAGATGGTAGGCTGTGTTGGAGGGAAAAGAATTTCCTCTGTCTTTAGGAATCAAATTGACATGAGACAGATTAACAGATGAAAATCAAATTTAATAGTGTACTTATGGGGATTTACACAGACATGGAAATTCCAAAGACACTGAGGAAATGTGCAGTTTATCTGAGTTAAGTAGAGGGGGCCAGGGTCTGAGGATAAGAAGGGGAAAAAGCACCTAAGCAAGAAAGTGAAAGGAGATGTTTGGGGAAAAAAAGGTACTATGTAGGTAAGTTTCTTAGGTAAAGAGGAATCTTTGTTTATAGCTTTTTTCCTAGTACAGGCAGACAGTTGAGGGGGAGGTAAGGAAGTTTTTCTGAATCTACTGGGTTTTGATTGCTTTTAACTCAAAATAATGTTCAGTCCAATGTGGTCCATCTTGAAGTTGCCTTCTCTTGGCTCCCACAGTTGAATAAGTTCCCCAGAGATGTCAATATTTGAATTCCCAGAACCTGGTAATATGTTACCTTATCTAATAGAAGGAAGTTTGCAACTGCGATTAAGTTAAGGATCTTGAGATGGTGATATTATCCTGGATTATTTGGGTGGGCCCAATGTCATCACAAGGATCATATAAGCCAGTGGCAGGAGGAAGAAAGGATGAGGTGATGATGGAGGTAGAGATTAGAGACGTAGGGGCTGGAAGCAGCAGCCTTTAGAAGAGGCAAGAGGTAAGATACATTCTCCTCTGCAGGCTCCAGATGGAATAAAACCTGCAGACAACTTGATCTCATCCCTTTAAGATTCGTTTTGGATTTTTGGCTTCCAAAACCATAAGAATAAATTTGTGTTGTTTTGAGCAACAAAGTTGTAGTTCTTTGTTGTGTGAGTGTTTGCTTCTGGAAGAAGACATTCTGCTAAATCCTTTACACAGAGTTCATAAAATCTAATTTTGAAAATCACATGATACACATGTTACTACTGTCTTTAGTTTTACATAGGATAGGCTGTAGCTAATGGAAATTAAGTAACTAACCCATTGCTGGTTCAATGGGATCCAGAATTCAACCCATATGGTCTGATTCCCACCACACCGCCTGCTTCTGCTCCTTCCCTACCTATCCACATTTATTTCTGAGATTCACCATCAAAGGCTTTAGGTAGGGAAGAGAACTGGTTCACAGGAAGTTAGAAACTGCAATTAAATCAAAATAAATTGCAAAACTATTTAATAAGTATCCAATACATAGCAGGCATTTTCTTGACAGTAGACCATGCAGATAAGTAAGATAAACACGGCTCCAATTCTTGAAGAACTTAGAGTCACAGAAGAAATGTGACTCTCTTTTAATATGACTTAATACATTTCCAGTCAGTATTCAGCCTTTTTTCTTGCCTGTTCTTTAGCTGTTTTTTTAAATTTTGTAAAGTATATTACCAGTGCTGGGTCACTATAAATGCAGTTTTTAGAATATTGCCTTTGAAGCAGAAGGGGGGAGGTGTTTTAGATGAACAGAAAACATAAATACATTTTTCCTATAATACTGACATTGAAATCTCTGCATTGTACCGTTCTTTACCAGTGGTGAAATGACTTTTAATTTTTTTTTCCTTTACTCCCTGGAAACCAAAATGAATTAAGCAGCATCTCTGTTTGTTTTTAAATATGAAGGAAAGTTCTAAGCGAGACATTTGGGAGCATAGAAAAAAAAATTAAATGAGGTAGCAAGGAGTTCAGGGGATAGATTCACAACCAGAGAGAAAAACAAAAGAATGCCTTTAAAAATCAAAGTTTCTCTTACATCCCCTTTCATTTCCTCATCTTAATACTTTTATGAGCCAAATATTTTACAACCTTATGTTAAATGGAAACAAAAGGCTTGATTGCATGTTATTAAATATGGAATTATAAGAATAATTACTTAAAATATATTGCATTTGGATTTCCCCCAACTCTATTTTTCCAGTATTTTTGAGCTCATTATATTCAGCTGCGTCTATTGATTCTATTTTTACAGATTCTAAGTGATTTCTTGCAGTTTACGCATTGTTCCCATTTTAATTAACAGCAGGTATGTAATACGGCAGCAGGCAGTATTTATTCTATAACATTAATTCTGCAGCTGCACAGAGACACAGTATTTTATGCTAAATAACCACACAAGCTGTGCAGCATGCTCTACAAGGTAGACCTCTGTAGGATGCACTGTAGTGTTTCCTGATGAGAAACTGAGTTCTGCTTCAGAGTAAGATAAGTCACTAAATGTGGACCCCAAACCCTGCATCTGTAAAAGAAGGATGTCTAGGGTTCTTTTCGGCAACTACGTTTCAAATTTCTGTGAACAGTTTTTTGGTCTTTTGTTGTATTCCCCCTTGCACCCTGGAAAGAGCCAGCTTTGGAATTCTTCACATACAGTAGGACAACCTGCTTTCCATGTGTTCTGGACACTGCTATTCTGGCTGTCTTCCAAGTTTTCTCACAAACCCAGTCCAGTCTCTTTTCTCTTTTCGCTTTACTTTGTTGGATAGCAACTGTCAGGCCACCAGGGGACAGAATGGTTTTGGGTAATTCCCCAAGGGGATTTACACACACATCATATATATTCCCACATCTTGTTCCCACTCCACGTTTGAATTTTAGAAACTTTTTCAGTGTTTTCACAAAGTCATCAGTGCTATGACATTGTAGGAGCAGAAATTTTTTTCCTTCTCCCCTTCAGGTTTTTTGGGTGATCTAATAATTAACTTGATGTAAAACAGACAGGAGAAAAAATAAGCAAAACTTTAGTAACATTGGTACCTCTGTAGTCCTCATGGGAGGGCCCAGGAAACTGAGTTAACTCCCTGAAATGACAAAGGAATCACTTTGCATTCCATTTCCAGCTAAAGACAAAAGGTGTTGGAATAGGGTCATTTAAGGGAAGTTACCAGGAAGAGCACAGTAAGCAAAAGTAAGCTTGTTATGAAGATTTAAGCCCTGTCTTCTCCATTGATAACAGTTTTCTAGGGATTTAGAGTCAGCCTCCTCTTGGAAGCCTTACAAATAGAGATATCCCTCATAAATGAAAACAGCTCTTATAAAAGGATAATTTATACTTGGTTTTCAGACCTCTCCTGTGTTTGCAGTTTCTTAAAAATAACTGGCTTAAAATAATCCACAGGCCAAGGAGGCACATATGGAATGGCAAATTTTACTTGCTTTCAACATCTAGATGGAGGAGGAGTCCTCTTCCCAGGTGTAGAGCTTTCTTCTTTGGTAGGGAAAAGAGATTGGGAATATTCTACAGGTAGTTTTAGGACCAGATGGAAGTAAAACAGGTCATCAAAAGACTTATTTATATTGACTTGAGGATAAAACAAAAAAAGATTCTGGATTCCATATAGTTAAGAATGCCACCTTTAATGTGAAAGAGCTTGAACAGCTTTTTACTGTCTCTGAATACCAGCTTTCTTTTAGAGCTGTAACCAGCTGAGAGGGAACAAATAATAGTGACAATAATAGCAATAATCATAGCACATTTTTAAAGTTCTCATGCTTAATTGCCAGTACTTCTCATCCAAACAGGAGTGGGGAGACTCCATCAGATCCAATCAAGCACTTGACAGTGATCGAGGGCAAGCAAACAGCTGGTTTGGAGATGCTTCTTAGTAAACAGAGGGCTTTCTTTCTCCCTATCCCAATGCAAGTTACCTTTTCTGATATGAGAACCGTGAACGATTATTTCTCCTTAAAAGTCTTCATGAAAAAAAAATAGAGATAATGATACCTTTTTGCCAGTGTTGTTATGGAGACCAAACAAGACAAGGAACATAAACACTTAACCTGGCATGTGGTAAGCACTTGATGAGGAAACAGAAGGCAAGCTAACACCCCACAACAACTCACTCCCTCCTAGGTGGTGACATTCCTGGGCACTCCTTGTTGCCCTTGAACAAAGGGAAGGGAAAAACAAATGGTTTACTGAGAGAGACCAAAGTCACACAGGACAGGAGTCTCCATTAGTTTGCAACTGTCTTAATGATTTACAAGAAAAAAGACAATCTTATCAATAGGTAGACTTCTAAAAACCTATAGACTCAATTTCCTGAAGCCCTAACATCACCCTCATTTTCATAGGATAGAAAATTTTATATAATCAGTCACTTCTCATGCTTATAATGCAGCTCTTTCTGCCCACAGTCCTGTCTCTGTGGTTTCATAAAAAGACCTTTTTGCACCAAAGATATCTCAAGAATTCTTTCCTGGCTGTCAGCTCTGACCCTCACCACTCCAAACTATATCACACTCACGGGTTGGCAGCTATTACTATTCCCTTATAAAATTAAATAATATTATTTCAGTTGCTCCCAAGGGAAGAAATATATGCATAACTTATTTTTTTTCAAACTAACTTCCTAGTCTGAAAGAAAAAAGCAGAAGGAGTCACAAATTGACCCTCTCCCAGTCAGAAAGTAATGCCTTGAATAAGACACCACACTGCTAAACTTCTAGAGAATAGTTATGAGACAAAGGTTAGAATTCCAGAAAAATCACTATGGGCAACCATACTAAATGAGAGGCCTTTTTTTTTAAAGGTAGAACAAAGAGATGCTTTTTTTAATTACAATTTTGAGTTAGAACTGAGAGGCGTTCTCTTTCATGTTTAGCATAATAGATGGATTTGTATTCTAAAATATAAATGCCACTTTAATTTCCCATGTGTAGCCAATTATACGTACTTTAACCGATTAAAGAAATGCATCTTGAAAAAATCGTATAACCTAAATTTACTAAGTGAAAAATGATTGACTAATAAAATATACATGAAGAAAAGATTTACCAGAAGAAAATTACTCTTAAATTGAGAAGCATTCCAGTGCTTAATTGATACTGGAAGCCAATAATTCATCCAATAATACTGATTTCGTGAAAGAAACAAAAATTATTTAATTTGTCAATGTCATCAAGATACTACACTAACACACTTTATGAGGAGATACATTTTCAGATTGAGCATCATACCTGCAGTGATGTTTATCAATTCTCAGAATCACGAGGCTACAGGAGCCCAGTTTTAGGGCTGGCTGCTTCGTGTGCTCTGTAAGTGCTGGACATTGTTAGGAGCTGTAGAATATTACAGGGAGGAGAAAAATCCAAGTTTAAGCAGAAGTATTTCTATGTAAACATTCGGTGATAAAGACCCAACTGGCCATTGCTTTGAAGGCTAAAAATACAGGCTTCAAGCCAAGGAATGAAGACAGTCTTCTAGAAGCTGGAGAAAGCAAGAAGATGAAATCTTCCATAAAGACTTCAGAAAAGAAAACAGCCTTGCTGACATCTTTTACCCTAGTGAGACCCATTTTGGGTTTGGACCTCCAGAACTTTTGGATGTTACACTTGTGGTAAACTATTAAATTTGTGGTAATGTGCTATAGTATTAATAGGAAACTGACACAAATACTTAGGGATTTATAACTTGGATATGTGTTTTCTTAAAGAAGATCTTAAGTTACATGGGTTTATGCATCCACAGACTCTAGCTCCATTCCTGTCAATTTTGTACATGCATGTTGATTTTATTAGCATTATATATTTTCCCACAACATATGTTTAACTTTTCCCAAAGATATAAACATATTTTATGATGTGTCTCCCTTCCCCTAAGGACACTGGACCCTCTTCATGTGAATGGAATCCCTTGACTTCCCCTAACCTATTCATCATAGAAGATAAAAGAATATTTTATTTTGCAACACTTCATTCTTTTGTAATTTTTAACCTAATTTGGCCTAATGGAGAGCAGTGTGAAGCCTATTGACTGTTATCCTTAAGTTGGTCACTAAAGTTAAGTTCTTTAATATAATTATTTGGATTGTAATATACTTGGTCTGTGTTTGGAAAATTATTAGAGCAGAGTCTTCTCCTCAAATAATAGCCAGCGATACATTCCAGTTTATAGATATCTAAGGTCTGTTATCTACCCTACTATTGGATAAAAGATGATATCAATATTTTTTTAGAATAATTGTGATATTAGAGTAAGTAAAAAGAAGTAAATGGGAAGACTACATTGTTTGAGAGCTTTTTATGTATTAACTATTCTGCTAAATGCTTTATAAACTTTTTGTTGTTTAATTCTTCCAGCATTGCTCTAGGTTGCATAGTCTCTCATTCCTTTTACCAATTAAGATACTGAGTCTTAAAAAAAAAAAAAATACCTGTTTTGCTCCATGTCAAATAGCCAATAAACGATCAAATTAAAATGTGATTCCATTTTGGTTTGTATGACTTGAAGACTCATAAAATTGGAAAACAAGTTCATTTATTCCTACATATACTTAAACTTGACTTCAGGATTCCAAGCTAGGGTACACCTGTATATAGTGTATTAATTTATCTGGACTGTCATAGTCTTTCCTGAATACAACACGGGCTTCTCCTGATTCTTCTTGCTCCTCAATGCGCTTTCCACTCACTTATCCTTGATGCACTTATCCCTCATTCAGGAACATCTCTTTTTGAATCTTGCTTAATGTTCTCCCTTGATTAGGTAGTTCTCTTAAATATCCAGAGTCCCTGTGCCTATCTTCCTCATATTAACCATGCCAAAGGATAGGTACATGTTTGCTTCTTTGTGGTCCTCACTAGATTCCTTGAGAAGAGCCATGTAAATAAATCCTTATAATCCCAGGAATATCTAGAACATAATCTATACTCAGTCAATATTTATTGAGTTAATATATTCCCTGACTTTAATATTTTTATAAAATACTTTTCTAGAAACTAAAGATATAAGGATTTTTCTGCCATGTTTGACTTGTGAAAATTATAAACACTAGCAGCCTATTGTATATATTTTATCAGGTTATTTTATTTTATATTATTATGCTTATCCTCTGTGTGAATTCACCTAGTTTTATCTTCATTTCACAGATGTGTAAACTAAGGCTTAAAACTTAATAATCTGGACCCAGGTAATACCACAACAGGAAATCATGTATCGTCATAATTATTATTGTTATTATTATCATTATCACTATTTGAAGGCATTCCTTGGGATACTATTCAGTGGAGCTGGCAGCCTGCCCTTTCAGGGATGTCTTCTTATGGGCATATGGACACTTCAGAATACTAAGGTCTCCACAGCATTCTCCATATAAGGGTAGCTCCTGCCCTCCTTGCATCTTGCTATTAAAATATTATATCAGTTTGGCAAAAGGTTCTGACATAGGTTGGAGTTTTGTATTTCTAGCTCCCTAAAGCAGCACCCATGGTGGCCTTCCTTGGCCATTCATATGCTGGTCATTGTAAGGCCAGGTCACAGATCATGGACCCTCACGTGTACCCTGCACAACTCTGTCAGGTATATATACCCAATATATAGCCTGTAGCTGGAAATAGTCCAGTTAACTTCAAAAGGAGCATAGATAAAATAGGATACTACTCAGTAGGAAAGGGGGCAAATGGCTGATATATGCAATTTCATGGATGAACCTCAAAAATGTTATTAAGTAAGTTTCCTATTGCTGCTGTAATCAATTAGCACAAATTTAGTGGCATAAAACAAGGCAACTGTGTTATATAACATTTTTAGAGTGAGGAGTCCAAAATGGACCTCACCATGCTGAAATTAATTATATTGGCAACTGTCTTCCTTTCTAGATATTTTAAGAAAGAATTAGTTTCCTTTCCTTCTCCAGCCTCTGGAGGCTTCCCATATACCTTGGCTTGTGTCCCTCTTAAGCTTCAAAGCCATCGGTGATTGGTCAACTCTTTCTCACAATGCTATTTGTCTGGTTTTGAATTTTCTGTTCCCATCTCCAACACTTACGGATCCCTGTGATTACGTTGTGCCTGCTTAAATAATCCATGATGATTTCCCTATTTTAAATTCACCTGATTCATAGCCATAATCCTAGCTGTTACTTTAATTCCCACTTGTTGCCTTGCTATGTAACATAACATGTATACAAGTTCTGGGGATTATGATATGGGCATTTTAGGGGACCGTTACACAAAAGAGCACACATTTTATTTTCATAATTTCTATACCCAATGTGGGGCTCCAACTCATGACCCTGAGGTGAAGGTGAACTCAGTTTTCCCGAATGAGTCAGCCAGGTGTCCCAAGAGCACACATTTATGGCTTCCTTTCACTAAAATTCTGAAACAGGCAAAACTAATCTTTGCAAAAAAAAACTGGAATAGTATTTGGTCTTGGGGCTTAGTGTGGAGATTGCTCAGGAAGGGCTATGAGGCAACACTCTGAAATGACACTAATGTTCTCTTTGATAGAATTTTTTTGCTACATAGATATATAAGTTTGCTGAATCTCTCTCTCTTTCTCCATATATATATATGTATTTCAAAAAGGAAAAAAAAAAGGACCCAAAGCAAATAGCAAACTCTATAAAACTCTATAAATGGTATCTTTGCATAAACATTTGGCAGGAAGTGCACTAAGGTCTGCAAATTGCTAAGAAATACACTAACATTTGACTTAATGGGCAAGGAGAGGGATGGATAGATAAATAGATATGTTGTAAATCAAATACAATAAAATGTTAGCTTTAGGTGATAGTTGGTAATTTTAGGTTTGGATGTTTATTGTAAAATTGTTTCAATTATCTGAATGTTTAAAAATGTTCAAAATAAAATATAGGTGTAAAAGTACACAGGACTTGGGTACTGAGCCTACGTAACAGATCCATATCATATTCCTCCTTGCTCTCTCCACTCTCCTTCTGGGCACTGAGACTGGATCTCATTGCAACATTCAGACTGGGAGACAGACTCATCCTTAACCAAGTTTAAGAGCTCACTCAGGCCTCAGAGCACTCTCTTACTAATTTCCAAAGTTAGATATTGAAAGACTTTAGGAAAAGAGGTTAATTCCTACCCCATACAAGTCTTTCTGAATAAAACGAGAGTTTTTGACCTTCAGTCCTGGCAAGATTGTATGTGTGCATGGGTTGGTAGGGACGGGGCATGCAGTTACGTGGGTGGGGGCGTATCGCTGGTCAGGAGTTTATTTCAGAGAAATATAGATATAGATAAATACATAGATCAAGATAGATAGATCATAGATAGATGATACATAGATATACATAGATATATAGATGATAGATAGATGATAGATGATGATGATAGATAGATGATAGATAGATAGATAGATATATAGATGATAGATAGATGATAGATGATGATAGATAGATAGATAGCTAGATAGATGATAGATAGATAGATAGATAGATAGATAGATAGATAGATAGATAGATATCCAAACCATAGAAGAATCTCAACACTCTAGCTACAGCTGTCCTTTGACTAAAGGAAGCTATACTAAAGCTGAATCCCATTAACCTCCAACAGAGGCTGTATCCAAGAAGAGAAAACAGAAACCTACTCTCTAAACGGTGATAAAAATCCCTGTCACTTTATTCCATCCAGCCTCTTTGAGGCCTGCATGCAAACCCCTTCATTTGTCACATTAGGGTCCAGTGGAGCGTGTGAACAGCTCATTATACTCTCATGAAGGATGCCGATCTTTTACCCTATCACAACCAGCGGTACATTTGGATATGCCCTTTGAAAAAATTCTGAAATGTTCCCTCAGCTTCACAGCATCATAGGTTACTTTTCCACACTCCAAACATCCCTCTCATGGATGTATGCAGGCTTCCCTATATGTGCACAGCCGTTCATTATATATTTATGGGTGTGTTCTACATAGGCTGACGTGGGACTACATTCCAATATGAATTTAAAAAGAAAAAAAAGTCATATTGTGTATGTGTATATATATATATATATATGTGTGTGTGTGTGTGTGTGTGTGTGTGTGTGTGTGTGTGTGTGTAGTTTGAAAACACATTTACTTTAGCTTGTGAGGATTCAAGATGTGATCTCTGGGTCCTCAAAAATCTGGTCTAAATTCGACCCTCTATGTGGAAACTACAAGGTCAGTAAAACAGGGTTTCTGAAAACCAAATTCTAATTTGTCCACAACTGTAGCTACATGCATCTCTCCTTTCTATCTCTTTCAGTCTATGACAGACTAAAATAACTAAGATAACATCACTACTAATAAGATGGGCCTTTTCCCTTGACACTGAACTTAAGCGACTCTCCACACTGTGGATAAATTCAATACTTTCCTATGAAAACCCAAGTCCAGTACGAGCACCACCTCAGTGTGTCCCTAGTGATGCTCCCGTTGGCAGTTGTTCATGGATGATAAATTGCTTTGATTCCAGAGAGTGGCAATGACTGCTACTTAAGTTGAAACTCACAAAAATACTACAACATTCTTTGCTCACATGCAGTTAATGTCTAATTATTCTTTGTTGGCTTCTTTTCTTTTTCATCCCTCAGTGGTTCTAGGACCATGTTGATTTTTCTACTGCTAAATTGCTAATCTAACAATGGGGATATTTTTGTCAGTTTTAGCTTACCTTTCTTAAATGAGTGAACACTTTGTATTTCTTATCAAACATTTTCTAATGTTTTTTGTTGTCATTATTTCCTTCACTGGAGATTTATTGCTAATGAATCTGTTATTCATTTTTCTTTTCTTGTTGTTCACTTCATTAGAGAAGCTTACAACAATCTAGTGGTTGAATTCAAGCAGACATACCTGACTTTTCTTTGTTACAGAAATGTATATTCCATTTAAGTCACTGACTCATTCATTCATTCTTTTATTGATTTTACAACCACTGTAACCTTTCTATAGGCACATGCTGGGTCTTTTCAGATATTTACAATTCCATTCAATCATGTTAACAATAGACATAAACTTAAATAACCATAAAACTTGGTAGAATATATTATGTCATAAGAGAAATAGTTTATGTATGGAGAAAAGGAAGTGCCAGAAAGGAAAAGGGTACAGGAGAGCTGTGATACACAGAATGTGGAAAATGGTGGTTATGGAAATTGGGAAGGCGTGAATATATTAACTTCCTGAATGATGCGAATTGGAGGAGCATCTCATTGATTTAATTGCAACTATTCTTTATCTCCCATGTGCTAACCCCCATTTTCTCACCCTTGTGTGATATAACTGATATAGATCAAATACTTATTATAGAACAATACTTGTTATAGAACAAATATTTACTGATACTTAGTACCTGCAGTGAATTACTATACACATATTAATACAAAATTCTGCTCTACAATTACTATATTTTGCTGTATTTTCCCTCCAAAAATGCTGTTGGAATTTTATAGTTGTTCTGTTGGAATGTTCTGTTGGAACATTATAGTTCCATGGGAAAGAGTATCATCTTATGTCCTAGTTGGACAAGTGATTGTATTTTCATGTCATCAATTTCAGGCAGATCCTTTAGCATTGTATCCTCCAATTTTCTCATCACTAAAACAGGGATACTGTACATCTACCTCATGGATTTATTCTGAGGAATTACTGGCATGCTATGTAAAGCACTGTGACATCTTGGGACATAATAATTAATAACTGACATATCAAATGCCTTTTTCTTTTTAAGATTTTATTTATTTACTTGAGAGAGAGCAAAAGCTAGAGAGATACAGAGCAGAGGGAGAGGGAGAAGCAGACTCCCCACTGAGCAGTGAAGATGATTTGGCTCAATCCCAGGACCCCTGGATCATGACCTGAGCCAAAGACAGGCGTTTAACAGACTAAGTCACCCAGTTGTCCCTTTATTTATTTTTTAAATTTGGTGTTATTGTGGCCCTATGTTATATCTGCTTTTGACACATAGAATATTTGTATTTAATTAAAGTTGTATGTTTACCATGCCAGCTCTATGTGATTCTGAATTTTTCATTCACCCCATTCCTCAGAGATGTTTCCTGCAAAGAAGTTCCTATTCTTTTCCATGTTTCACCCTTATAAGCTACCAGGACTGTGATTTTTCTTTCTTTACCCTTCGGCATTCTCTAGGAACCCATATATTTCTCTTCTAATTCATTTTCTATCTCTACTCCTCCATATGCTCAACTCTGTTAAGTGCTGAAATAAATATTGATCCTCCTGTCTTCCAATTTTCCCTTTAGTTTGCTAGCTTCACTCTCTGCAGTGTAGATGACTTACTTTGGTATGTTTAATCATTTCAGACTCATCGTTTAGTCCCTTGCAACCCAATTCTGCATTCACTATTCCATTGAAATTATTCTTACATTATCACTAGTGAGCACTCAGTGGTCAAATCCCATGGCTTCTTCTTTCCCTTGTTCCCTTTGACCTTTGAGGAGCTGTTAATATTATGGATCATATTACTTCTTGAAACTATTGTCTTCCTTGCATTTTAGGATATTGTATTTACCCAAATATATCTTCCTTCCCACCTTCCGATTTCTGTTCTATGCCTACCTCTTAATCCATAATGATAGGAGATTATTGTAATTAAATCTATATTAGTC
The DNA here is from genome assembly GCA_004023965.1 of Spilogale gracilis. NCBI lineage: Eukaryota > Metazoa > Chordata > Mammalia > Carnivora > Mephitidae > Spilogale > Spilogale gracilis. The sequence goes on along the minus strand of PITA01008485.1, from coordinate 69,058 downwards.
AAGTTCCTCCAGAGAAGCAGAACCAGCAGGAATGATTGACTGATTTTAAGAAATTGTCTCACGTGACTATAGAGGCTGAGAAGTCCCAAGATCTACAGTGGGCAAGCTGAAGACCCAGAGGGAGTCCTTGGTGTAATCAGATTGCAAAAGTTGGCAGACTGGAGGTCCAAGAAAGTCTGATGCCTCAGTTTCACTCTCAAGGCAGGAAAAGTCTGATGTCCAAGATCAAGTAATAAAGTGGGAGGAATTTCCCCTTACTTGTGGGAGAGTTATCCTTCTTACCTATGCAGACCTTCCACTGGGTGGATGAGGGCTACCTACATTAGGGAAAGGAATCCACTTTATTCATTCTACCAATTCAAATATTATTGTCACCCAAAAACTCTCATATAGAAAAATGTTTTACCAAATATTTAGGCACCTTGTGGCCCTACCAAATAAGTACATAAGGTTGACAATCACACAACCCTTGACCTTCTTTCACCTAAATAATTTTTCTGAGACAAATCTTATCCAATTTACATTTTATAGACCCAAAACTTGATTTATTATATTCATTTCTTTAAATTTACTTCTCTCCTTTTTTTTAAAGCAAAGTTTATTGAATGATAGTTACTGAGTGATAGCACAAAGCTCCCAAAGAAGGAAGGGACCCGAAAAGTTTGCCCTACTTCTCTTCCCTTATTTGGCCTAATAGTTCTGTCATTCCATGAACCACAAGCCATCATCCATTTCAAACCCCCCTCATCCCCTATATAAGCACTCTGATAAGTTCTACCTCTTTCTATGTTTACTACTCATCCATTAGAATAGATTTTTTATTGCTTTTTATTTCAGCTATTATTGTAATAGCTTCTTAATTATTGTTCTAGACTACTTAATGCTCTCATTGCTTCCAAAATTACCCCATAAAAAGTTTGACTCTTTCTTGATATTACTGTAGGCTCCAGAGAAAACAAGGCAAGAATCATGTTTCTAAGTAATTTTGCTAAGTAGATTTATCTGGGGCTTTGGCAAATCATGTATAATCTTTGCATTGTGGTATGAGGCAATCAAATGCAAAGAAGACTTCATATATCGTTTCAGGAAAAAATACCTAAAAGTAAAAGAGTATAAAGAAATTCTAAATGAGGAAGTGAATCATGTTTTCCAATACTGGGGTGTGTTAATACATAAGAGATGAGTTAGGACAAGTGGATTAGAATTGGTCTGTGCACAATGTGTGGGTTTAAGGCATCCACTTGGAGACAAGACATCTGTTATAGCAAAGTGGATGAGATAAGGCTCAAATGAACTGACAAGATTGTGTCTCATCTATCACAAATGCCAGCCATACTAATTTATTTCTTTCAAAATAAATCACATGCTCTTATCATAATAAACACATACATTTGCATTTTACATACCTGGCTCCAAATATTATTCAAGTTGTATTGTTTATTAACTCAGACACTTGGAAAAGTTACTTCAGGTTTTTCAGGTTATTTCCTTATCTATAAAATTGGGGTAGTAATGTCATTCTTGCAGTGTTGTTCTGAAAAATAACTAAAATAGCCTGTATAAATACCACTTCACATCTGCTAGGATGACTACTATACAACAAATAAAGAAACAGAAATAACACATGTTGGTGAGGATATGGAGACCTTGTGCATTTCTGGTGGCAATGTAAAATAGTATTTCCACTATGGAAAATAGTATGACATTTTCTCAGAAAATTAAAAAATATTGGCTTAGGACATAACAATTTTACTTTGGGGTATATACTCCCAAAAAAGCAAAAACAGGGACTTGAACAAACAGATATTTGTAAACTAATTTTTAAAGCAGCATTATTCATCATAGCCAAAGTTGGAAGCAATCCAGGTATCCATGGGATGAATGGATGAACAAAATGTGGTATATACATACAACAGACTATTATCTGGCCTTTAAAAAGGAATGGAATTCTGACACACACTACAACATGGATAAACCTTGAAGATATTATGTTAAGTGAAATAAGCCAGTCACACAAAGACAAATACTGTATAATTATGTGTGGTACCCAGAATAGTCAGATTTACAGAGACAGAAAGTAGAATGATAGATTCAAGGACTGGGGAAAGGAGAGTTGGGAAGTTTTTGTTTAATTGGTATAGAGTTTCAGTTTTTAGAGATGAGAAAAGTTCTGGAGGTATGGTTGTGATGTTTGCACAGTAATGTGAATATATATATATATATATGCATATATATATATATACCAATAAACTGTACTCTTAAAAATGGTTACATTTATAAATTTTATTTTATGCTCTGTAATGCACATACATTTCCCTGAATGAGGACCCGCATGATTTCATCACTGTCTTAATACAGTCTGTGGATATCCTAGGCTTTTATCATTCTACTCTGCATCTTATTCCCTGAATGAGTCATCAAAGTTCATAGCTGTTCTGTGTCCTCTCAGGACTTTGTTTTGTTTTGTTTTTCTCATTCTGCTATATTTGTGATCTCTTTCTTCAGCTGAAATCTCAGTTAACCTTTAGGATTCCATGTCCTCTGTAAAGCATTTCCAAACGCCCCCATTTAAAATCAATTATTCCTTCATTTGTACATTGTGCCATGTTCACTTATATCTTCATTTATACTGAATTTATTTTTTCCTCTCGTTATAGATGATTGTTCGCATTTGGTGTCCTCCATCAGATGATAAGCTACTGGAATGCAAGGTCTGTCTTCTCCCCTCCCTGTTCCTAGGCGTTTAGTGAGTATTTTACCTGAAATGGGAGTGTGTTACAGAATAACCCTTGAATAACCCTTGAGACTGGATCTTGCTTCCTTTTGCTTTGTGAGAGACAGATAAAATCCAACAATAACTAAAGGACATTTTCTCTGTTTTAAAATGGTTTCAAAAGTTTTTTGCCTTTCCATGGATATGAAGATTTTTATTGTTCTCTACTCTTTCTCTAGCCTCTAGACTTTAATACCATTTGCATTAGTACCACTTAAAGCATTAGGTTGATCTTATATTTTCAGTTTGGAAAAATATAGAGGCGATAATATTGAAGTTTTTATATTTGTAGGAATCTACAAAGTGAACAATTTTTCTCGAGTGGATTAGCTAATAACGATAGAGTAAGTGGCAGTTATCGAACAGGCTGACTATTAAAACAACAAATATTTAAGGTGAACAACCACTTACCTGGTCTCATTGTTACATAAATTGGAAATCCTATATAGCTAATGATGCATAGCTGAGACACAGGCTTTCTCTCATAATCTTCTACACACTCTTAATTATCCTCTACAACTTAACTGTGCACTGAAGGAGTAAGTCACACTATCTTTAACAATGTGGGTCCTTGAATTTCAAACCTGGTGGCATTGTGGTTCTATATATAGAGCATGACCAGTTTACTTTCAATAAGAAATGATTTGAAGAAGTTCTACTAACTTACACGAAAGTTGTATACTTTGAGATATTTATTTCTGGTTGAATCCGCGGGCCTGGGGAACTCTCAAATTGCGTCCTATTAAAGAATAGAAAGAGATACCTAGCAGATCAGTCGGTTAAGCATCCAGCTCTTGATTTCTTAGGGTTGTGAGATTGTGCCCTGGGTTGGGCTCCATGCTGGGTGTGGGGGCATAGACATGGAGCCTGCTTAAGAATCTCTCTCTGTCCCTCCCCCCAGCCTCTCTCCTTCTCAAAAAAACAAAAAACAAAAAACAAAAAACAAAAACATTCGAAGCAGGGACTACCAATTCCATTAGTGCCTTGCTTACTAACAGGTATGAATGCAGAATCTTTGTTCTTTCTAGACTTCATTGCTATAACTACTCAAGCTCTAAAATCTACTTTGTCGCAATCTTTCTTCCTAGCTCTTTTGCAGGTGCTTCTCATTCTCTGTAAGAGGCTCACATATTGGAACAAATATCCCATCTACCCAGCACAGCGTCAGTGAGTCTGTACAGCATGGAGTGGGGGCCATTAGTGATTGGGTATAGCAGAGCCTCTGGCCTCCTGTCCCAGATTGACACAGACTCTTAATGACCCTTCACAATGCACTTGAGTCACTGAGGGAAAAGAATGACTCTTTTTCAGGCAATCCATAGTTCAATATTGACAGGAGCATTAGAAGAAATTTCAGATTGCCTATTTCTGCTAGCTAGAAAGTCCTGTAATTGTGGCAGGCAGGGGGCAGAACGCCTTTGGAGGCTGGCAGTGAAAATACTTGATCTGAGCTCTCAAAGCCTTTGTAGATATTTCTATCCAGAGAAGAGCACCAGGGCTGCATTAGCTGAGTCCTTGAGAAGCAATTGAGGAGGCAATGCTATTTTCCTTCTGGCTGAGAGAAATGGCAGAGGCTCTTTGCAACAAATGATCATAAATTGCCCGAGTGTCTCCAAGGCAATGAGAGGGCTTGCATGTTAGAGCTAATGCAAGCTGCTCTCATGCTTTGAGTGGTGCTCACTACTGGGAAGAAATAAGGGCCTGAGGACTGAGCTACCAAGACATGTCTGTACACCCCAAGTAAAATGTGATTGCAAGTCAAAGCCTTTCAGCTCTTAAGTTCCTTTAAAAACAGAGTCTCAATCCTCAACAATCAAATCAAGAGGAGACCCAAACCAGAAATGAAGATCAAGTGAAATTTGGAAATAGGAAAGTGAGAGAATAAACAAGATCCCCAGCCAGAGTTAAGCCTTCCTGTCAACCCTGTCTTGTATCCGTTTTCTGTTTTTTACGTTTAAAATTCTGTGGAAGGCTGTGTAAGTCATATTATAGAAGTATGTAATCAAAAGCATACATATATTTCAAGTTTAAAATCAGAGAAAAGTTCTTGTTCAGTGCTGCTTTAGGCCATTTTGACCAATTTTAAAATGATTCCAGTATACAATCTAGGTCATCTTTAAACTTCCTGAGCTGCAGTATTCCCTGGTTCTTTGCAAAATCATTCTGTGAGTATACTTCAAATGTGCAGACTTACAGTAAGTGACTTTTGATGGACTTAGATTATGCTATACCTGTGGTTATAAAATTTCTTTAGAAGCCCTGGAGTATCATCTGTGCTTCTACAATACATCTATGAAAGCTGGTTCAGGATAAAACAGACAGGATTTTGCTATTTTGCTTTTCTTTTTTGAAAGCCTAATTGTGTTTATTTATTGAAATGATTCATGTATAGAAACATAATGATAAATTTTAAGGTAAAATATTCAGTCAAAAGGGATTATTTAGAAAATAAATGCATTTATATAATTATTAATAATGTTTATAAGTGCCAAGATATTTGGCTAGTTATCTACCATAGATTATCTCATTTTATTTTCCAAGATCCTTACCATGATCATACTCATAGTCTTTCACGGAACTGAAGCTTAGGGAGAATAATTAAGGTCATATAGAAAGGGTATGGAGGATGATGGCTTTTAATTCATATTATCCTAATTTCAAGTGCAAAACACCAATAAGGAAGGAGAATGGAATGACAGAAGAGTAACTAGTGTTTTTGTTGTTGTTGTTGTTCTTGAGAGATATAAAGTTCACACTCCCATTTTCTAGCAATGTGCAATGAACTTCACTGTTTTTGAGAGACAGTATTTGGTATTCCTGGAAGGAAAGCCTTAATCTTCTTTTGGTAAAATACCACTTCTAATCACCAACCAGGTAGATTGAGTGCTGCTGGGTTAGCGCCCAGTCACAGGCCTTAGGTCCTAATTGGCTTAAGTTCTCCTGACTCAAAGGCTGGGTCAGATATTTGCCTTCAGGTGAAAGATTTAATCTTTCTCCCTTCTTGTGTGAGAACCACTACAATATACATTGCCATTCACTGAATGGTATGGTGTTGTGTAAAAATATGCTTTATTGGAAATAAAGCAACTACTTGGCTACAGTGAAAGAATGAATCAAAGTCTTCCGTGTCCATGCTCCTTTATGGTACCTTTTCCGAAACCCTCGGAAAGAGATGAATATTCTTCTGTCCACCTCTTGGATCTAGGCTGTTTATGCAACTTGCTTTGACCAATAGAAGATGAAAGCAGTGGCGATGTACAACTCTGAGACTGAGCCATGCAGCTTCCGTTTTCAGTCTTAGAACTCTGCCCTAAGACCGTCATGTGAAGAAGCTAGTTCAGTCCACTAGAGGATACTATGCCACAAGGAAGAGATCCCTGATGTTTGAGATGTCAGCCAACTTCAACTGTCAGGCCATATTGGACCTTCCACTCAGTTGAACCTCAGCTTAATGAAGATACACTGGTAAGTGCAGTGGAGGAACCATTACCAGTCATCATTATTGTGAGAAATAATAAATCATTGTCTATTAAGACACTTACTTTTGTGGTGGTTTATTAAACAGCAATAATTGATACTGTCACCATTGCTAGGAAATTGGATGCACCAGGAAGAGTCATTATAAGGTACAAAAGGATTTTTGGTGTTCTTACATGAATTGTTACATCAAGCCTTACATGAAGTCTGCCTTACATTTAGAGTTAGCATTTATGAAAGCCTATCCTTCTGCCCATCCTCTCTCTACCATTGTTTTAAACAGGGGGTAGGATGAGGATGGTTTAAGCCAATTATATTTCATTAAGCTGCAACATACAGTAATAAATTACTCTAGTCACCACACTTTATTGTTGGCTGATTCTTATAAACAGTCAGATTCAGAAGTGATTTTATCGTCTCTGGGTCTATTCACCTCTAAGGGATTGATAGAGCATTATGAAATTCTACAGGCAAGATTATTCAGCATTTGAGTAGAATAAACTCTGGTAGCTTTAGTAACATCTTTCTTTTCCTTTGTTCACTTCTGAAATGAATATGCCCTTACCTAACTTATCTAAAATTGGTCTTATAGTGGAGGCCTATATTATTTTTTTAAATAACTGGTAAACAAGACTCCCTGGGTATGAAGATGGAATTTTTTAAATAGGTGATCACTTCTATCTCTTCTATGTAAGAAAGAAAGGCATAGTTCTCAATCTGTGGTCAGAAGCCAATACTTAACCCACATGGTGGGGCAGATCCAATATTTAGTACAAATATCAAGCAAAAAGAGGGAATAAAAGAGAAAACCTGTAGTTTTTGGAAATCAATTGTATTGCAATGTACATGCATATGTTTCTGAGATATAATTTAAACGATCTTTAGAAATCTCTAAACCTGTAGGTTTCATGATGTAGATTGTCTTTGACTCTGAATTCTAGGTTTAAATCAGTCCTTGTTCCTAGATATTGGCTTCTAAAATGCTCCATTTGCAAAAATATCTCCTTAATTGTGACATCAAATATGAGAATAACATAACCCAGGTAGTAAAAATGATGACTAACTATCTATAGAAATGGTTAATTCTATAACCAAGCTGATTGGAGTGATATTATAAAAATCTAAAGTTTAGTTTTGTTTTTAAGAAATAATAAAAATTGAGTACGGAGTACGGTATAAATCTCATTCAGCCTTCTGATTAAAAGGTTCCAGGCATTCTGAGAGCCATTCATTTACATATTAAATTTATTGAGTACCTACAATATGTCAGACCCTGTACTGAAAGGAATGAGAAATGGCAAATTTTCTCTGGGAGCTCATAATCTCAGGGATGAGCTAGGCAATTTGTTAGGCTGTACAATAAAGTGACTCAGAATAATAAGAAGTGGTTGACAGTGTTGGACAAAGAGAGTTAATTGGGTATTCTCTTCCAAAGAAAATGCCAGCCATGTTGCTCAGAATTGCCACCCTAGTTAGCAGAGCACTTCATTTATACTGTCTATTTCTGCACTGGTGCAAAGACCTGTTGATGGGATCAAAGTACATATGAGAGGGAGTCATCAGTACAAGATGGTGAAACCTGATTCCTTTCTCCTAGTCAACTGTTGGGATTGTATTTTCTGATCTTCTTTGGGGTGGGTAAAACAAAGCGATGACTTCTAGGCCATAAGTTATGAATGGAAATATATTTTGCCATTCTGGTAGGGCACTATTAACTTCTAAAACAAACCTCTGCAGAGCTTGCTCTCTTTCTCTGGCACTGCAACAAGCAATATTCAACATGAGGGCAACTCTGCAGAGCTCCCCCTGCTGATAAACAAGGGACATATAGAAGGAGCAAGGCTCCTTTTTTGGTACATCACCAAGATTTTTGTGTTGTTCATTACTAAATCATTAACCAGTGCATCTGGACTAAACAAAATGTTTTTGCATACCTTTATAATTATTTATGTGAATTTCCTTAACCGAGCAAAATAAAAGGAATATCGTATGGTTCATCCTCAATTCTGTCCTTATTTTCCACTTACCTAAACACCAAATCCTGCATTGTGAATTCCTTCTAACAGTCCCCTAAAGCAGTAGATTGCACATGTATGCATAGCTTGCAGGTACGTGCATATGTGCATACAAGCACACACACACACAGTTTGTTTTCTTCTTTTTATTTAATATACAGTTGTTTACCGATGAACTCTGATGGTTTTACAAAGTGTTTGCTGATTAGATGATACCTGGTGTCATGACTATATAATTTTAATAACTGCTTTATTTATTTATTTTAAATATTTTATTTATTTAATTGAGAGAGAGCATGAGAGGGGGGAAGGTCAGAAGGATAAACAGACTCCCTGCTAAGCAAGAAGCCCAATGCAAGACTCGATCCCAGGACTCCAGGATCATGACCAGAACGGAGGCAGTCACTCAACCAACTGAGCCACCCAGGTGCCCTTAACGACTCTTTTAAAAATGGACATTATACAAGGTTTAATTTAGGACTTTGGAAAATTGATTTTACCTCACATAATGTTTATATACTGACAGAAATAAATATTTATAATCTTTACAAAGAAAAAAAAGGAACAGGAGAACTGAAACATAGGAGACACACTGATCCAAAAAAGTTGAGCATGTGTGTCATTTTCCTTCCATATAGGTATAATGTATGGTCTTATGGAAGGTGTTTGACGCACCTCCAAATTCCCTTAGACCCGATTTCTATGGAGGGAGATTTTATTTCTAATGGAAGTTTCAATATGAGAACTTCCTTTTTTTATTTCTTGGTACTTTGAATAATATTCTTGGTACTTTGTTTATGTAAAGATGTTTTAGTGGTCGTATAAGATGCTATAACTTCACATTATATTTATCTGTGATTAATCCTTTTTGGGCTGAAGATGGGATGAGATTCTTTTCCTGAGGGTGCAACTTGGAGTTTCTGCAGTATTCATGTAAAATATGATTTGACAACGAAATGTAGCTTAGAGAATAAAAAATGATGACTGTTCTAAAGGTCTTTTTAGGCAAAAAAACTAAAATAAGCATTCCATGTGTAGAAAAATTAGGTCTTAAGAAGCTAAACTCCCACAACATAAGCTACTTCTTGAATATATATAAGGCACATTAGAAGCTGTATTAATTCTTTCAAGATAAATTATTATCTCTTAGCATTAAATAGAGCCCTAAGAGACCACATGTTTCCTAGTTATTTTAACCTAAAGATACAGTTTATTGAAACAGTTTGGAATATAAATTTAAAGGAAACCTACATTGTGGTTTTCCCCCCATTTATTTTCTGTTTTGAATGTAGACACTGAAGTCTTTGTTGGTTATAACTTCACTAAATATATGTATAATTCACTTATAGCATTTTAATGGTATGTAGCGAACTATTTTACTTACCTCTCAGTGGTGTTTGGTGTGCATTTATGAAGCACCGCCTTGATCTAGTTCAGGACACCGGGATGGTGATGAGGAACGAAACGTGACCCTTCACTCAAGAAGGAGGTCTGGTTGGGGCACAGTTGCATGAGCGGGGGTTTTGGTGCAATGCAGAAAGTCAATAACTGTACCACATTAATTCGCTATACGTTTTTCTGAGAGGACATTCTTTTCTTTTATAAAGATGGAGGGATGTGCATATTGTTCAGTACCATTGCACAGAACAGATTGGAATTCCACATGCCACGGCTACCAAAGAAAAAAGAAAAGGGAAAGAAAGCACAGAGAATTCAGCTGTAGCACAGAGTAATTACATTTGAATTTAGATCCCTAAAAACATCCCTTAGTAGTTGCATTTGAGCTGATTGACATCTGACCTTTTTTGAAAACGTTAATAATCACAACAGTATATGATTACATAATAACAACTTATTCTTATACACCTTCTTATACACAAAACATCAATCAGTATGGTTGACATGACATAAATATTGTTAAATGAATGATTCTGAAATGGCAAAATATAAAGTTTTGGAGCTCCTGTGCTTGTACAAATTTTTTAAATCTCTGATTTGAACAAATTGTCATTTATCTCTTCCAAGGAACACTTTACCTCTGCTACGTGAAAACCCATACGATCTGCACTGTCAGATTTTATTATTATTGTGACAGATACTTTAGCATATAAATCTTAAACTAATGAAAAAATGTCATCTTCCTTTTGGAGCTAAATGTTCAAAGTGCATCAACTATTCGATTTGATAGACATTTCTTCAGAAGGCTTGGGAGGAATTACATATTAAAAAATACGTTGTATATGAAACTCTTATCATTTATATCCACCTCCACAGTGGGTAAACTAATTATAAACCACTTTTGAGAGCTAGACTTCTTAGAAAAAAAAGAAAAAAGAAAACTTTCATCAGCAAGGAAGGAACTCTAGAAATGCCAAATGATATGTTTGTGACTTTCATAATATCCCAAGGAATTTCTTTTTATTTATTGGTTTAATATCAAAAGCAGAAGAATCATGTACAATTTTTCAGAGCAGAAGCAATGCCTTATACATCTTTGAAGCCATCATAATGAAAGCATACAATGTGTGGTCAACCGAATTAATGAATAATTTGTCTTTGGTTGTCCTGTATTTTTGGAGTTTTTTATTTTTAAATGACAGTGACAATTATACATTCTTAGGACAAGAAAAAAAACCTAGTGTAGTATTTCTCAAAATGCCATGCGCAGATCACCTGAAAGTTTGTTAAAATTGCAGATACATCTCTAGAGATTCTAATTCAGAAGGCATCTGGTAGAGTTTCTATAAATAATTCTGATGTAACTATTTCAGGGAACACATTTGAGTAAGGCGAGATGCAGAATGCCCTGATATATCACAGTATGGTTAAATAATCTCAGGTGTAGCATGGACTTCTGAAGTTATCTGAAATTTAATTTGCAATTGATTAAGAAAGCAAAGAATAAGGAAATGCATATTTATTTAAAAAATATCTTCTCCTTGAAAAGTTTTTAAAATTATTATTACAATTGTTTCCAAAAAGAGTTGACCAAAGTTAAATATCTTGAGATCAACAATACTCACTTTCATTTTACAGCATCATTTTCCTAAAGCCATCATATCATATGATATAGCATAGTGCAGCTCTGAACCATTCTTACTCAGTGTTCACTATGTCTCTCATCATTTATTACCCTGAATTTTAATTTCCATGGCCTTAGTGTCAGTTCAGGTAGCACTTTTCTCTGTTAAGGTACAGCCTGAGCGGTTCTTTGATAATCCAGTAAATAGTATAATTTTCTCCTCTAGAAAACTTATGATGTGTTTTTAACTCCCTTAGGAAGGTAAAGGTTACAAACCCATTCTTCTGATGTTCATGCAGCACACCTTAATAAGGATGAGAATTTGGGCCATAAATTTGAAGGAAGGGGTGCCTGGGTGGCTCAATCGGTTAGGCATCTGCCTTCAGCTCAGGTCATGATCCTCAGTGTTTTGGGGATCCAGCCCTGCATCAGGCTATTTGCTCAGTGGGGAGTCTGCTTCTCCCTCTGCCTGCTGCCCCCCCTGCCTGGGCGCTCTCTCTCCTTGCCAAATAAATAAATATAATCTTTAAAAAATCTGAAGGAAGTTGAGAGCCATTTTCATGGTTTTAGTCATTCTTAGGCACTTTAATACAGTGTAAGGTATGTTCTGATTTAAAGTTATTCTAAGGTGAAATTTTCTAAATGATATGCAACATGGAAATAGCAATTTTGATCCTAAGAAAGTATTATATTTAGCAAAGAATTTTGCACTACATTTCAAACATATTAGTCCATATAAATATTCCTCTAAAAAGTGTTTTCATGCTTATATGGGAAACTATGTATACCATACTGCTGCTTTTAATGATTCACACAAAATATTAATATATTAAAGGTCTGGAGTTGCCCTGTGGATAAGAAACTTCTCTAAAATCATTTAACTTAACATTTCACAGATCAATTTGTCTATATAGTCCCCTTTTCATTGATATCTGTTGATTGTATATGGCTACCCAGTATGTAGTATAACTTCTCTGTAGAACTTGGGTCATATGTTTTGTTCCATAGAAATGTAAAGTCACAAGCCTTTTCTTCTGGCCTTCATTCATTGCACACTCAAAGAGTGAGCATTTGGACTATAACAATGAAAGAAGATGATAGAGATTTTCATTTTTTTTAATCACTCCAATCCATGTTAGTACAGTGTAAAAATGAGAAAGCTGCTTTTGAAGAATGACAATTTCATCTGACCTCTCTATTTGTCCTATAAAAATTCAGACACCATATCCAGTTGGCTTGACTTCACACTAGAATTCATCTATCTGGTCTTAGTGCCACAACTCTAACTCATCACTGCTCATCGGAAACATGGCAGTCTCTTTCCTGGTGGTCCTTGTGTCTCTATTTTGCTTCCATAACAATCTACTTTAGATATTACTACTAATAATGTCATTAAATATCTAATAGTCTCATTTAAATATTTTAATGTTTCCAGGACACCTGGGTAGCTCAGTCGATTAAACATCTGCCTTCGGCTCAAGTCATGATCCTGGGGCTCTGAGATCGAATCCTGCATCAGGGTCTTTGCTCAGCAGGGGACCTGCTTCTCCCTCTGACTGCTGCTTTCCTTGCTTGTGCACTCTCTCTCTCTCTCTCTCTGACAAATAATTAAATGAAATCTTTAAAAAATATTTTAATGTTTCGGGGCGTCTGGGTGGCTCAGTTGGTTAAGTGACTGCCTTCGGCTCAGGTCATGATCCCGGAGACCAGGGATCGAGTCCCACATCGGGCTCCCTGCTCGGCGGGAAGCCTGCTTCTCCCTCTCTCACTCCCCCTGCTTGTCTTCCCTCTCTAGCTGTGTTTCTCTCTGTCAAATAAATAAAATCTTTAAAAAAATATTTTAATGTTTCTTCTTGGCATAAAGAATAAAATTCTAATTCCTTGAGGTTCCATATAAAGTCTTCATGACATCATCTCGATTGGATTTAGTATCTTTTATACTTCTGCATTCATACTTCATTGTGTCTAAGATGTCAGATGTTCAAATATTCACCATTTAAGTGGGCACTTGCAGGGTGGTTACTCTAGATCTTTTCTTTTTAATAAGAGCTGGTGATTTTAATCCTACCCTATTTACCTGGTTGCACCCATAGAACTCAGGTTGTTTATCTTCAATGTGATTTTAATGATTTAGAAAAATTGTTTGTACTATGGACAGGACCTTAAGCAAAGTGATCAATAAACACTTTCCTTGACAAATTTGGAATTGAGGCTACAAGATTCCAGCCTTCCTTTGGTCAACCTTTTAACAAAGGGAAAATAAATCCCAGAAATCTGAAAAGCCATAGACAGGAAAACAAGGGAACCTAGTCTTCAACAAAACATACAGTAGAACACATATGCACAGAGAAACAAAAATATGAGGCAGAAGAAGAAGCTTCACAGTATTACGAACTGGATTCCAGTTTACTCATAAAATTTTACATTCTGTAACTATATCTGCTGAAGATAATGTTTGTTCTTTAAGCAAGCTCATATGGGTCCCAATACCTCTGCCACCAAAAGAGGAAGGATTGCCATAAAGTCCAAACCCATGCACATCCACCCATACACACCCTACATTGCTTTTCTTGTGCTGGGAATGTTTACCTCTTTGCACTTCTGCTTGTCAAAACTCTACCCATTATTTAAAACCTCTTAACTTAAAACCCATCCTAACCTGCCATAAACAGACCCTCACTTTATGCCCATGGCACTCAAAATTCTTTCACAATGCATTATACCATAAATTATATATATATATATATATATATATGAGAAAGATTATACAGTATGTTTTAAACATGGAAGGCATTCATAATAATATTCCTGAATTGAATTGAAAAAGTAAGACTCTATAAACTTACCTAGTTCCTCTACAGATATAAACCTCTTAATAGGGAAAAAAAAAGATTAGCTCAAAGTAAACTGCATGGCAGCCATGCTGATCATTTCCTGGAGAGTACACTTATTTTCATATTCTTATCTCAGTGAATGTCTCAGCCCCAAAGATGATGAAGATTTGATTATCTATTTGTATCTCCCTAGGAAGGGTGAGAAATCACATCCAGATTGTTGTTATAAATATGGGAAATATCAAAAGGTAGGTTTTTGCAAGTATCCTAGAAATTATGGTGAAGGAGGGAGCATGATGACTGAATAGAGCTCCCAGCTGGTTGAAAGACACTTCCAATGCATGAGGAATAAATTACTTTTATATAACACCTTTAAAATGTATGCACAATGTAAAAGTTTCAAATTCAGTAGACATTAGCAAGTTGATAGATGAATAATTGTTAAATATACTTTCCCAAACCTAAAAGGTCATCTAAAATTATCAGAAATGGTATTTAACATGAATCAATTTTTGACAGTTTAGGCAATGCATGAACAAAAAGTATGACTCATTTGAAGAAATAAAATTACTTACATTTTTTAAAGATTTTATTTATTTATTTGACAGAGAGAAACACAGGGAGAGAGGGAACACAAGCACAGGAAGTGAGAGAAGGGGAAGCAGGCTTCCTGCCCAGCAGGGAGCCCGATGTGGGGCTCGATCCCGGGTCTCCGGGATCATGACCTGAGCTGAAGGCAGTCGCTTAACCAACTGAACCACCCAGGCACCTCAAAATTATTTACATTTTAACTAACACAGAGACTTAGCTTCTCACCTTCAGCCCTACAAGAGCACTTGCTGAGTCAAGGACTAGGCTTCACTCCAAGAGGTAGGTTTTGATAAAAGGGAAAAAGACCCGGGTTGGAAGGGTAGAGAAAACTTGTTTCCTTCAGTGGGCGTAACCAAGAATCTAGTTAGACAATATTTTTGTTTTGAACCAGTTATTATTCTAAGGGAGAGAAATGAACGGCAGGAGAGGGCAGAAAATGTGAAAGAGAAATCATTTCTGACTATCTCCTAGGTGCTAAGCAATGTGTTAATTGTTTTTCTGTGGTCTCATTTAATATTTACAATATAATCCTTCTGAAGTATATCTGAAATTGAATCTGCAATTGAAATCTATGTAGGGTTTCATTATAGTTGAGATAATGAAGTGGTTTGCCCCAGTTTTGTCCTACTCTCAGTGATGGCTCCAAGCTTGATACTGGGGTCTGTGTTCTCTGAACTATACAACTCTTTGCTTAAATCCTCTTTTCTTGACTGCTATTTTATCTTCTGATATCCAAGACTTTGGCTGTTCCTATTACACACTGTGTGACTGTTAGATTTGGGCTTGAACACTATTTCCATCTAACTGAGAAATAAACAGAGGTTTTCTCCCACAATACAGAAGATATGACAATTACATCATATAGTTTAAGTTACAGGTATTAAAGTGTCTAAATGGAGTAAAGGACCTGGGGGTGTTTTAAGTACAAGAAGTCAAAGCACTATATTTTATATTTTGTGCTTCTTGAGATACTATTAAATAATAGATAAGAGATCTCTTTAAAAATAACAGACCTACACCAATAAAAACAAGAGGTGAGTCTTTAAAAGAGAGCAACAACACACACACACACACACACACACACACACACACAACATTTTAAGAGATTTCTGGAAATAAGAAGTGAGTAGAGGAATGATTAAACTGGAAAAAAATTTAGGCACATCATAAAAGCACAGTGAGCTACTTTTATTCTAGGGAGCTGATATTTACAGATCCATCCCAGAAAGGCCAAGAGAGCACAGTAGTGAAACATGAAACTAAAGATGGGGGGTTAATTGAAAATATACACATGGAATGTGTACACTCAAACATAGTCACAACCACATCCCTCCCATGAGACCACTTTCCATAATAAAACAACCCAGCATTTACAAAATCGAAATAAATAATAATTAAATAATGAGACATTTTCTTCTGGCAACATATTTGTCTAAATATATATAACTTCTCAGAATAATACACCTAAAGATGTTAGACAAAACATATTTACAAAAAGGTTTTTATTGAAAAAATTAAGATAACTTCTTGTGTCAAGTGGACAAGAGAAATAATGCTAAAACATAAGTAGGTTTTGAATCTGGTCCCTATCCTGAGAAACAAAGTGTAGGGCTTATTCCCTCTAGGAAGCAGTATTAGATGTCTTTTTCTTTTTTTTGAGATTTTATTTATTTATTTGATAGAGAGAGGCAGGCAGAGAGTGGAGGAAGCAGGCTCCCTGCTGCAGGCCTCGATTCTAGAACCCCTAGATCATGACCTGAGCCGAAGGCAGAGGCTTAACTCACTGAGCCACCCAGGCACCCACAGTATTAGGTGTCTTAACACACTGCCAAGAACCACAACAGGATATATACTATGCCTGGGTGAATTTGGAGAAGGAAAAAATCCACCATCAAAGAGGAGTGAGGATTTTTGCTTTCTCCAACTGTCTGCATGAAGTAGAATAGTACCCCTTAGAAACACACAGCAAGAAATCAGTTTTCTCAGAGGTTTTCTACTTTCTATGTAGCCTGAGACTCTTATGGCAGAAATATTGTGGAAGGTATTTAATGGCTCTTATGTCTTCAGAGGGTCTAGCAGAAGCAATAAAAATGAATGGCCTACAATTACATATATCACATAAAAATATATCATGTAAAAATACCACATAGAAAAGTATGTTCTATAAAAAATAATTAAGCCACATAAGAATACATATAATACGTCTCTACTTACAAGAAGCTTACAAACATATGAAACAAAGCAATTCATTATTCAAGGATGGATACACATTTTTTAAGACTCTCAGTAACCCTCAGAAAACATCATGGGGTGATGATGTCATTATCAAAGTCATACTAGGGACTTTAGAGATATTTAAGCATTTTTAAAAATCAGGTTTGTTCTAACAGAGATGTTCTTTTTTATTCTATTTTATCTAGAGAGTGTGTTATAAATAATTAGAAATTAATAACTGAAGAGTCAAGAAAATTAAAATTTTTTAAAAATATTGCCTCCATAGCTACTTGCCATAAAATTTGAGGCCTGCCAACCAAATAGCGTCCTCCCTTCACAGAATCCCCCACTCAGCAGGACTCTTGCTTTCCTTGTAATCATGATCAAACTACAACTTTTCTCTATGTGAGATAATTGAAAAAAGACTGCAACCTGAAAATAACAATCAAGGAAAGTAAGGAGAAAAAAATGACCCCAGGGAGCAGGTGAAAAAGAGAATTAAATTTAATCAAAATAAAATAATTTTATACTAAATTCTATTAACACCCTCACACATATTTCATAATAAAAATTATAAAA
Organism: Spilogale gracilis; assembly: GCA_004023965.1. NCBI lineage: Eukaryota > Metazoa > Chordata > Mammalia > Carnivora > Mephitidae > Spilogale > Spilogale gracilis. The sequence continues at coordinate 51,553 of PITA01008485.1, read as the reverse complement.
TAAGAATGCCCTAAAATTAGATCACATTGGTAGTAATTTATTATTGCTGAAATTAAGTAAATGTGCTATTACAGTTGTGGCAAAAATCTGAGGTAATCTCCTAGAAATTATAGTACAAAAATAAGAAAAAAATTAAGGAAAAGTTAAAATACCTAAAAGATCAACCAGATCCATCATTTTTCTAGTATTAATTCACCAGAAAAAGAAAAAAAAAAGATGGACTGAAGGAAATAATCACAAAACTAATGAAAGGGAAATTCTCAAAACTGAAGAAGGACATTATCCTCAGGCAGGAAAGACCCATCCACCCTGTATTTAGAAAATAAAACAAAAGAATGATCAAAAAGAACTGTACTGAAATATAACAATTTAAAATTTCATAACAATTTAAAGAAATTACCAGAAGGCACTTGAACAAGAAACATATTATAAATTCACCTAAAAACAAAAAAAAAAAGTTGGGATCAAAATTCCTTAAAAGTAGGGGTACAGGGGCACCTGGGTGGCTCAGTGGGTTAAGCCTCTGTCGTCAGCTCAGGTCATGATCTCAGGGTTCTGGGATGGAGGCCCACACTGGGCTCTCTGCTCTGCAGGGAGACTGCTTCCTCCTTTCTCTCTGCCTGCTTCTCTGCCTACTTGTGAACTCTCTCTCTCTGTCAAATAAATAAATAAAATCTTAAAAAAAAAAAAGTAGGAGAACAGCATCTTCAGTTTCCTGAGATAAAATGGTCCAACTTCGATTCCCATACTAGCGTAATGGGATACCACTCTAACAGTTTATGGCTCTACATTTTCAGGGAATTACATGAGAGTGTGCCCCAGAAAAAGCAGGGAGGAAATCAAGAAAGAATCCAGTCACACTTTCCTTATGGCATTTTATATTAATTCGGACAAATTAAGCTATAGTCAGAAGAATCATCATGTAATTGGTTTAGCACAGGAAGGATTTCTTTCTCATTGATATTTCATTAGCCACCTTGGGGTCTCTAAACTGTACAGTCACCCAGAGATGACGGGTGGAGACTCCATCACTGGAAAGACACAACTTCTTAAATTACTCTGGAAGAAAAAGAAATATTCTGGAAAATTCTGTATGGGCTTCTTAATGCCTCATTTTGGGGGTGACTCAAATCCTTTTTGCTTATATTTCATAGGCCCAAAGTAACTATTTAACTATAGTTGGAAGTAATATTTTGTTAGCAGGATCATATAGTGAATGGAGGGGAGTGCCCCTGGCCCAGCTTCTAAATGAGGAACTTTCAATGAAATAGAATTTCAAAAGCAGGGAATTTGAGAACTAGCAAGAGTTGCAGGGACTTTCTAGGTAGTAGATACAATGAACCAACTGGAACCTGTGACTTATAGTAAAGTAGCAGGCACAGGGGCAGAGAGGTGATAGGAGCAGATTCAGAGGCTTCTCTGTAAAGGGAAGAGTCCGGTGACAGTGAGTTAGCTGCTAGGTGGAGATTGATGGTCCTGGGTCAAGCCAAAAGATACCAGATCATGAGTTTCATCAAAAACCAACCTCACTAAGTCCCACAAATTACCCAGAGCCGAAGAAGTTAGAGGAACTCAATATGACACTCAGATGAATTTAGAGACCTGTTTAAATCACTTCCTATGATTTCCCCATTCCTCACCCCCCATTCAGCAAGTTGTTTTCTTAGGGAGTAGCAAGGGTGGAAGAAGGTGGTAGACACAAATAGGCACTGTCTGATCACGGAGGGATGCCAGTTCTTTGCCTCAACTGAAAAGAGCCACCTTGTCCAAGAACATGTCCTACCCAAAGTGGCCTACATTCAGTGACTGATCTGATATGGGTTGAAAGACCGAGGCATTTTGGCCCAGGGCACCTCTGATGGGCAATTTATTTTTTTTTTTAAGCGTTAATTCCAGTATGGTTAACCTACAGTGTTATATTAGTTTCAGGTATACAATAGTGATTCAACACCTCCACACAACGGCAGGTGCTCATAAGGACAAATGACCTCCTTTTTTTTTTTTTTAAGATTTTATTTATTTATTTGACAGAGAGAGAGAGATCACAAGTAGGCAGAGAGGCAGGCAGAGAGAGAGGAGGAAGCAGGCTCCCTGCTGAGCAGAGAGCCTGACTTGGGCCTTGATCCCAGGACCCTGAGATCATGACCTGAGCTGAAGGCAGAGGCTTAACCCACTGAGCCACCCAAGCGCCCGACAAGTGGCCTCTTTAATCCCCATCTCCTATTTCATCTATCCTCCACCTCCCCTCTAGTAACCATCAGTTTGTTCTCTATAGTTAAAAGTCTGTTTCTTGTTTTAACTCTCTTTTTTCTTTGCTCATTTGTTTTGTTTCTTATATTCCACATATGAGTGAAATCATATCATGTTTGTCTTTCTCTGACTTATTTTGCTTAGCATTATACTCTCTAGCTCTGTCTATGTTGTTGCAATTGGCAAGACTTCATACTTTTTATAGCTGAATAATATTCTGTGTGTGTTTGTGTGTGTGCATGCACACATCACATCTTCTTTATCCATTCATCTATTGATGGCCACTTGGGCTGCTCCCATAATTTAGCTATTATAAATAATGCTGTTATAAACATAGGGGTGCATGTATCCCCTTGAATTAGTGTTTTTGTGGGTTTTTTTGGCGGGGGGGGATACCAAGGAGTGCAATTACTGGATAATAGGTAATTCTATTTTTAACTTTTTGAGTAAACTGATGGGCCATTTGCTCCAGAGTTCCTTGTGGAATTAGCATTTTTTTTTTTTTTTTGTTCAGCAACACAATTAGACTCGTTCCTCTGCCCAGTCTTGCTTTTCTTCACTTGCTTCTGCAATTGTTGATTGCTCCTAATAATTTTATATGCTACACTCCATCTCAGCTTCTGCTTCTAGAGACTATGATCTGCATTAACTAGTGTCAGAAGTGGTACAAGAAAGAGAGTGATAAAATGGGGTTATGGGGCTGAATTACTTTTCTCCCGGTCACTAGTGTCAGGTGAATTCAGATGATATCCCCGGTGCAAGGCAATATTTCAACTGTTAATACTCTCACTGTCAGTGAATTAAGATGGTTTACAGGTAGGAAGGAATGTATAGCTGACGGAATTTGTCAGACTTGAAAAATACAGGCAGAGAGTAATGATAAAGACAGTGTGTTTGGAGGGTTATTGCTAAATGCCATTGACACCTAGCTAAAGATGACAAAAGACTCCAGGATTAAAGAGCAATTGAAAATTGAGGGTGAAAGCTATAGGGCTTACCTGGAAGCTTGCAAAAGGAGTTCTCTCCTCCTACAGTGGGGAGCAGAGAAACAGGAGGACCAGGCTCAGAACTTAATAGGGTGGCTGTATTCTAGAGTATGGCAAATGTGCCAGCAAGGACACCTGTTCTGCTAAGGTGAGAGCTGTAATTAGAAAATGAATAGGAGGGTGGGTAGGGGGGAGGGAGAGAAAAAATGGAGCAAGATGGGAACAGGGAGGCAGACAAACCATAAGAGACTCTTAATCTCAGGAAACAAACTGAGGGTTGTTGGGGTGTGGGTGAGAGAGGGATAGGGTGACTGGGTTATGGAAAAAATAAAAATTAATAAAAATACTAGGGCCATTTAGGTGGATGGTTGCAAATATTTTGAATCATCTGCTGTCCCTGAAACTTCTGAGACTACAAAGTATCCTATCTCTTCCAGTTAACACTATTTCCCTGCCTAGAAGATACTTCAAAAGCCTTTCTCCTGACAAACATTTTCCCTTCAGGACCTGCCTTCTTATTCCTCTTCTTACATTTCTTGTTAATCACCTGGCACATATTGGGGCCAATAGGGAGAGAAAGGGAGGACTAAACCGTCAGGAGGTGACGGATCTAGCCATGCTATGCTGAAGGATCCTGGGAGCCTAGTGGGATGTAGGGTGACATTCTTAGGGTAATTAATCAATGGGACTGGATTATATGATTACATATGGGATCTGAATTTGGATCTGGAATAATCTATGGTTTTAGAGCTATCAGTGAAGGGGGAAATGTCATATGATGCTTCAAGAAACTTCATGGGAAAATTGCAGTGCCCAGGATCTGGAGCACAGCCATGCCACCTGCAGCTGAAAATGATGTCTTTTGAAAAACAGCTCCTAGAATGCCACGGGGCCTTGGTAGAGACAGAATGTTTGGTCACGCAAAACAAAATGACCACACCTGTGATATTTCCCACTAAGACTTGGATTCTGTGTGATCCACAAAGAATGGATAGGCGCAATCCATCATATCATGCAAGAGGTGTATCAAATTGAGTAGAGGTAAAATCAAAAAGCACACACAAACTCTGTGTTAGTAGCCAAGATCCCCAGTACTGAAGCATTGGTATACCACCCCCAGCTAATACCTGTTTCCAGATGAGTAATCCCTTAGAATCAGCTTTATGAAGAAGAAGGAAAAAAAAAAAACATGTGGTTTACAAATGGGTCAGGCTGGTATGTTTTAGTGGGAGCCAAAAATACATGGTGACTGCACTATAGCTTCAATACTTTGAAGACAGTAATAAAGGAAAAGTCTTACCTACCTGGCCAGCCTTCATGCAGAAGAAAAAGTGACCTTCTGTCTTTGGGTTCTGCAGGGTAGAAGTCCTGCTTACTTCTCCCCTCCATAGACATTAAGAACCAGACAAGCTGTAACTGGGTCCAAATGGAGATGAGAGATTAGGCCAAAGGAAGCATCCAACCCGTGGAGCACATGAGGAAGATGATAATTAATTATAGAACAACTTTCTCTACATACCAAAGGGACAACTACATGTATCTGCCACTGCCACTGAACATAGGATAGCATGAATCTAGAGGTCAATGGAAGCCAGACAGTTGAATGAAGGGGGTGACCCGAAAGGAAGTGAGAAAACACAAAGATCTGCAATTTGGTTGGAGTGCCAACCTACACAGATACAGAGATGGTCTCTGCAGTTAACAGAATACAGAAATGATGTAACTCTGTTATTCAAATTATAGAACTAAACTATATAAGATAAATTTATAAAAAGATATTGGGAGGAGAGGTAGAGAGTATTGGTGGTGTTGATATACATGAGTTAATCTCTATCAGTGAGAAGAAAACAGAAAATATCTAAAATTGATGTCAAGCTGTGATACGAAGATTATATGCAGATATGAATATACTTAAGAAAAACTGAAAAAGATAGCTAAGAGAAACAAATATGGGTACTTTTTGAAATAACAAATTGATTGTATGGAGAGATACTTGATAAATTACTATCTCTACAAATCATTGTTATTCAACTATTTATCAACTTGCCTGCATTTAGCTGATTAAAACTCACACATTCCCACTCACAGGGACAGCACTTGCCACTCACCCTTTATATCTGCCTTATGTTCAGCATACCTTTCCAGTTTCCCCAATGTATCACTAATTCTCCTTTGATTCTTCATAATATTGCTATTACTATAGAAACAATTTTTTAACTAGTTCCCCTGTGTGTTCGTCTATCCTCTTTTTTTTTATCACTGCTCTAAACACCCAGTCTCCTCATTGTAGCTAGAATAATTTTCCAGAACTATTTTTAAAGATTTTAAGTAATTTCTACACTCAACACAGGGCTCAAACTTACAAAACTGAAATCAAGAGTCACATGCTGTACTGAGTGAGCCAGGCAGGCAATCCCCCAAACTATTTTTGGATCATAATACTTCCTTGCTTTACTATGTCCAGAGTTTCCTCTTACTCTATAAAATAAAGTTCAAATAAATAATACATGACTCACACTCTGTTTCTTCCCTAACCTCCCAGCCTTTGCTCTCACCAAAATTCCAACTGGGTCTGTCCTCCCCAGTCACAATAAACTGCTTTTAATCTTTCGAATATGTCATTTACCTTGTACCTCTCTGCCTGTCCACAGTCTCTCATGGTTTATCTCCCCCTATAATTTCCATCCCCTTCACTTTTCCAAAGAGTAGGCTTTCTGAGGTCAGAAACCATTCTGTCTGTCCATCACATATACATTGTATTATGTATATTCCTATATATTATATATCTTGTATATGTATTTCTATTCTATATATATATCTTGTATATATATTTCTATATATTACATGTATTCTTAAATATAATATATATGCACATGTTTATATACATTTATTTTTCATGTGCTTGGGTTCTTAGAATAATCATTAAGACCAGTTTTTTTTTTAATATTTTATTTATTTATTTGGCAGAGAGACAGAGAGAGCAGGAACAAAATCAGTTGGAGTGGGAGAGAGAAAGCAGGCTTCACACTGAGCAGGGAGCCCGATGTGGGACTCAATCTCAGAACCTGGGATCATGACCTGAGCTGAAGACAGATGTTTAACAACTGAACCACCCAGGCACCCCAAGACCAGGGTTTGATTTAAATAGTTATATAGGACAAATTGAATTCTTAGAAGACTTGAAATTAGCAGCAGAATTGCAATAAACCAAGAAAGACTAAATTTTAGACAAATTACAATGCTTTCCAAATCCATTTAATACATTCTACAACAATATATATTAAATGTTGAAAATATGGTGTGCTGGGTCCATGTTTGATATTCAATAACTTCACAGTTCAATAGATAAACTCTCTTGGTAGAAAGTATTCATAAGGCAAAACCCATTTTCTAAGTAAAGTGAAAATTTTTAGTAATATACTAAATATAAATTACTCATAATGACTTTAGTAGTGAGTAAGCTCAGTATTTTTATAATGTTCTTCAAAATATAAACACTTTTATGTTCCTGGAGGATGCAACAGGAAGATATAATCACATTTAATTATCCTTTTCACATTTAATGGAGAAGCACACAACAAATAAATAAAAGAAAGGAAAATCAATAAAATTGGTCTCAGTTTCTTCACATCAGGTGTCCTCCATTTTTTCAATGGCATGTTTTCCGGATGTAGTGCTTTTTCTCCACCAGAAATGTCCCACCTCACAGGCAACAAGCACCAGGAGAGCTTTTATTTACATTGATTCTATTATGTGGCTCATCTCAATCTGTTTAAAAAAATCTCAGAACAATATATGGGCATCATCACTTCTTTAGCTTGGTAAAACAGGTCATATTTACTTTCCTCTTCTTACATTGCATGCATAAATATTATTAGACATATGACAAATATAGGGTTTTATTTTGTCTTTTATTCAGGTTGATTTGTAATATCTTACATAGAGTTCTGGTACCTTACCCTGTGTAATCCTTCTGGTATTGACTTCAAAAGAGAGACACTGAAAAATGTCTAAAGAGTCTTCACTGAATGTCTCCTTTAGGAGAAATTTGGGCCCTGTCCTGTCTTGCTCTTATTAGAGCTATTATTTTTTAAGTAACATATTTCTAAGCTTTTTTAAAACTGGATTTTATGTTTTCAGGGAATACAATAACCTTGGTGATTCTCTGAGCTCTGATCCAGACTCATGGGTCCTAGGTAAGATATGTAACAAAACAATTTCTAATGCATTTCTTTAAAAGTGTATTTTTTCATGGCAAAGGCAAAATGGAATGCAATTTCAGCCAATTCAATTTCAAGGAGGATTGAGACAAATGAAATTTTGGCCATTTGTGAATTTCTTGAGTGCTTATTATGTTCCCAATACTTCTCTCACAATGACTTTTGATAGAATTTAAGCAAAGGCAATGGCCATTCTACAAATGTCAAGACCCCAAGGTGAACACACAGGTCAGAACAGAAGATAATTGGTATCTTCAATTTGTGTTGTATAGACTTGGCTTTGGGGACATTTACTATTAGAAATCCAGTTCTTTAGAAAAATCACACAAATTAAAATAGTTACTCTGAGAGAGGTCTATAAGAATATGTTTTGTGGTTTTAAGATGTCCTACAAACATCCTGTTAACCAATGAATTTTGTGATGTCGCAGACATAATACCATATAGGTATATCATGATAAATAATGAAAGAATATGTGGGTAGTAATAATGGAAGATGAAAACCTGATGGAGGGGCACCAATAAACTGGCAGTTTGAAGCCTGGTTCCTTTACTTAACAGGCTCTAGAGTCAAGTGACAAGTTAAAGGTCATTGAGCCTTAGTGTCTTTTTATTAAATAGGAATACTATCGCCTAACTTCCAGAGCTCCTGTGGGCATAACTTAAATGAAATAATTGTGTCAAGCTCCTGTTTAATAATAAGTTCTTTGATAAACATTAGTTCTCCTCACCAAGATCCATTGGTTACATTTCTCTGGAAGTCACACAAATCCTAGTGATTCTGTGACTTTCTCTGAAATTGGTTTTTGTTTTCATGTTGTTTCTTTAGTGACATCCTAAGGCTACTTCCTGCTGGAATACAGTAGTGCTCTATGCATTCTGATATGTTTCATCCAGCACCCATATACTGAGTGTAAAATAATAGCAACCTCTTCCCAGTTCCTGCTGGGCTGGGACCCCTTCCTCTGGGAGATCAGCTCGCAGCGATCTGTTACTCATCATAGTTGTGAGACCAGGACTGACTTCAGAATTTATAAAATCCCATTCCACATGTAACACCAATTCTACTTAACTATTAATTATTTTATTTCCAAAGTGTTTCAGAAAGCACTTCATACAAATAATATATTTATGTGTCACACAGATGTGCCACTTTTGTCACCTTTCTCCTTTTTATCTCAGTTTCTTATAGGAAACTCAGAAGGCTAAAAGAATGAAAATACCTGAATAAAAGTCAATATGTAAATTTCCTTAATGTGTTTATGCTCCTGTGAGCAGGTTATAATATTAAACTTACAATTTACTTGAACTTCACTTTTCATTAAAACATTTTTTCAGTATGTTAATACTGTAATAGAAAGTAAGTGGTTAACAAGTACGAAATATCCAAGAAGTAGCATCAGATGGGGTTGACTTTCAGGAAAACTTTCATCAGACATGCTATTGAGACATTATGCCAGTTTACATAGAAGGTTTTGAGCATGTTTGTGTATTTTATGGTTGAAGATGAGTTTTTTAATATACAAAAAGTATATGTATATATATACACACACATATGTAGATGTGTGTGTATATATATATATATACATACAAAATTATACATCATAATTTTTATAGACTTTTTCCCTCATTTTGGTAAGACCATTCCAGTGTTCCATTGAGAATTTTTTCCTCCCCTGATCTACTTAGCACTCAGAGGGCTTAACAATGTCAGAAGGTAAGCATGTGACTAAAGTTAGGACAGACAGATTCTCCTTCCAGGAATTAAATAAATAAATAAATAAATAAATAAATAAATAAATAAATAAATAAATAAATACCTTTCATGCTGTTTTTTAGTGACATCCTAAGGCTACTTCCCGCTGGAATACTGTATTGCTCTATGCATTCTGATATGTTTCATCCAGCCAGGACTCTGCAATGACTGTGATATTGCTTAGCATGCAGACTGCCCATTGCACCTTGGCCAGGTCTCCCGCAGGCACCACTGTGGGGGGGCTGCTAGTTAATGCCAACCTTGAAACCTGGGGGATACCAGTCCACAAATTGGATGGTGCATTTGGTCTTGATAGTGGCAATGGCAGCATTCACATCCTTGGGCACCACTTTTCCACGGTAGAGCATACAGCAGGCCATATATTTGCCATGGACAGTGTCACACTTGACCATCTGGTTGGATGGTTTAAAGCAGGCATTGGTGATCTCTGCCACAGACAATTGTTCTAGAACTTCTTGGCTGAGAGGATGGGTTGTGTAGGTCACCAGGGGGAAGTGGATGCAGGGGTAGGGCACCAGGTTGGTCTGGATCTCTGTGAGGTCTGCATTGAGGGATTGATCTACATGCAGGGAAGTAGTGATGGAGGACATGATCTGGCTGATGAGCGGGTTGAGGTTGGTGTAAGTTGGGTGTCTGATGTCTGGGTTGTAGCGGCAGATGTCATAGATGGCCTCGTTGTCCACCATGAAGGCACAGTCTGAGTGATCCATGGTGGTGTGAGTGGTCAGGAAGGAGTTGTAGGGTTCCACAACTTCTGTGGATATTTGGAGGGTGGGATAGATGGAAAATTCCAACTTGGACTTCTTGCCATAGTCAACAGAAATCCTCCATCACCAGGGAGGTGTAACTTAAAGCAGTGCCATCCCTAAAGCTATGGAAGATCAGGAAACCATGAAGCCCACTGCACTAGTCTGTTAGTTTTCAAATTTGCTCTGGCATAAGATTGATGATCTTCCCACCACTGTGTAGTGGCCTTAGGCATAGTTGATAGCATCTTCCTTGCCAGATATCAGTAGTATATTATAATATATGTAACCCTGGATATGTATATATATATATACATACACACAGTTATGCATGTATGTATGTAGTATGTATGTGTGTGTGTATGTATATATGGAACTCAGCTTCTTTCGTGTAGCTTTAATCATCAGAGATTTATATATTTCAAGGGTATAGATCAGCAGTTCATTTTGTTTTTATTGCTATGTAGGAGTCTTTTTTTTTTTTAAGATTTTTATTTATTTATTTGACAGAGAGAGAGAGCCTGAGCAGAGGAGAGCAGCAGAGAGGGAAAAGCAGGATTTCTGCTCAGCAGGGAGCCCAACACCAGGCTGAATCCCAGGATCCTGGAATCATGATCCAGCAGAAGGCAGAGACTTAACTGACTGAGGTACCCAGGTACCCTTATGTAGAAGTCTTAAGTCTCCTTCTTTAGTCTACGGATTATCTATTCAGTAGCCAGAAGCAGTAAAGACTTTTTAGCAGTTATGAATATTGCTATTATAAACTTTGTGTATGGATTTTTGTTCAAACTCATGTTTTTATTTTTATTGGATAACACTGAAAGGCCACAATAAAGAGTGAAATAAAAAATATATGTGTATGTTCAGGGTATCCATTTAGGCTATCTATTGAATGAGCTTTATGAGATTTGTTAATTTGTACTACTTAAGGAATTTATTGGCTACAGTATGTTGTCAAATTTATAGGCATAAGATTGTTCATAGTATTACTTATTTATAGTTCCTGTCTGTAGGATCTGAGCTGATGCCTGGTATGTTTCATTTCTTATACTTCCATGTTATGGCTTCTCTTTTTTATTGTATTGTATTCTAATTTATCTGATCAATCTGGCTAGAGATATACCAATTTCATTGATCTTTTTAGAGTCAATTTTCAATCTCACTGATTTTTCTCTAATATTTCTGTCCTTAATGTCATTGTTTTCATCAGTGTATTTTTCTATTTGGTATGGGTTTAATATTCTTTCCTTTCTCTAATTTATTAAGAGAGACATTTAGAAAGCTAATAGAAGAATTTTATTATTTTCTCATTAATTAATTAGAAATATTAATAAATAATTTCTAATTATTTTCTGATTAAAGTGCTTATTGCTATAAAATTTTCTCTACCCACTGCATTACCCATATCAAACAACTTTTGCCTAGCAAAAAAATGACCTATAGCATGAGGATTGAGACAACGTAGACAGTTGAACTGGTTCTATATTTTGTTGATGTTATTTTTACCTTCAGGTCACAACTTCAAATTCTCCTGTTATATGTCCTTTTTAAGGTAGAGCGGGTTAGAGCTTTTCTTCTCCCAGTTTTCCTCACCTAGTCCTTTGCCTTAGGCTTTCCCATGTGTCTGTGTTGCAGATAGGCTCTCTCTGACCTCTTGTGCTTTTTCAGTACTAACTCCTCTCACTTTGTTTTTCAGTACTTGCTCACCTGATGGTCAACAGTCAGAGAGGGTTCCTGGTTATCCTCCTTCAACCTCATTCTTAGGCAGAACTTTTGTCCCTATGCCTGATGTGTGGTAATTTCTCTGTGACTCATCCCGCTTCTTCAGCATTGGGGAATCACTAATGATCTGGGAACTGGATGATTTTTGCCCCTCCTCTAAGGTTGATTGGCTCTTTTCTTTATATTACTTTACTATGATCTTGGATGCCAGGGATTGCTACGTTTTTCTCGCAGCCAAAGGCTTTTGTTCCCTTAAGGCCTATGTGAAACTTTATTATTTTCTATATTTGTGGTTATTCCCCTCCTCTAGACCCGCACCATCCAAGAAGCCTTTGTCCGGTCTCTTTCCCACACCATTTTTTTTCTTGTAAGCACCCAACAAAAGTCCACGAAGAGTCTAGGAGAGGATACAGTTTTCCCTTGAATCTATAGCGCTCAGAATTTCTCTACTACTTCACTAGCCCCCACACAACCTTTAGTAATTCATTAAAAAGTTTAGTTAATTTTTCTTATCTATTTGAGTAGTGGTGCTGCTTTTCTCCTAATGAGACAAGTGAGTCAGTGCTCATGTTTCATATCTTCTGAGAGAACCAAATCATACCTTTGATTTCAAGAAAATCAGTATGAGGTTACAGTGTTTCATATATAGTTCTGCTATATTATTTTGTGTTTTGATATTTATAACATTTATACCTTTACTTTGAACCTTTAGTTATAAAGTGAAAACAAATACTTTAATGATTTTACCTAATTCCCTTATTTTTCCTAGAGTATGATGTATTAAACTGAATTAATTTTTCTTAAATTTTCAGTGCATAATAATCAAACTATTCTATGTTTTTAATGTTTTTTCTTCTTTTTTTTAAGTTTTATTTATTTTTAGAGAGAGAAAGTGAATAGAGGGAGGGCCAGAGGGAGAGGGAGAGAGAATCCTCAAGCACACACCCCATTGAGCAAGGAGCATAATGTAGGGCTTGATTCCAGGACCCCAAGATCATGACCTGGGCCCAAATCAAAAGTCAGCTGCTTAATGGTCTGAGCCACCCAAGCGCCCTTCTTTTATCTTTTTTGTTTTTTATTTATTTACAGTATAATCTGTATGATAATTTCCCTATATAAATTCTACAAGGTATTTGATTAATTTAAAGTTTTCAAACTTGGGGTTCCTAGGTGGCTCAGTTGGTTAAGTGTCTGCCTTTGGCTCCAGGATTGAGCCACACATTTAGTTCCCTGCTTGGTGGGGAGTCTGCCGCTCTCTCTCCCTCTGCTGTTTCTCCATGCTTGTGCTCTCTCTTTCTCTCTCTGTCACATAAATAAGTAAAATCTTTAAAAAATAAAATATAATTTTCAAACTTTAGGGGTGCCTGGGTGGCTCACTTGGTCAAGCATCTGCCTTCAGCTCAGGTCATTTTCTCAGGGTCCTGAGATTGAGTCCCACATCAGCTCCTTGATCCGCAGGAAGCCAGCTTCTTCCTCTCCCTCTGTGTCTTCCTCTGCTTATGCTCTCTCTCGCTCTCTCAGATGAATAAAATACAATATATTTTTTAAAGATTTTATTATTTATTTGACAGAGAGAAACACAGCTAGAGAGGGAACAGAAGCAGGGGGACTGAGGAAGGGAGAAGCAGGCTTCCCGCCGAGCAGGGAGGCCGATGTGGGGTTCCATCCCGGTCTCCGGGATCATGACCTGAGCCGAAAGCAGTGGCTTAACCAACTGAGCCACCCAGGGGCCCTAAAGTACAATCTTTAAAAAAACAAAATTTTCAAATTTTATTGAGGTCTGTGCAGGTCCCAGTGTATCTGTAGTTTGGAGTTGTTATCTGCCTTTTATTTATTTTTATTTATTTTTTTAAAGATTTTATTTATTTGACAGAGAGAGACACAACGAGAGAGGGAACACAAGCAAGGGGAGTGGGAGAGGGAGAGGAAGAAACTGAGCAGGCAGCTGGTTAAGGGCTTCCTCCCAGGACCCTGGGATCATGACTGAGCTAAGGCAGACGCTGCAACCCTGAGCCACCCAGGCGCCCTACTATCTGCCTTTTTTTTTTTTTTTTTTTTTTTTTTTACTATCTGCCTTTTAAAGCAAAGTAGAGGGTTTGACTTCTGGGAAGACAAAATTGCCTTCTCCTTTGAAAATGCCTCTTACATAGAGGGTTTTGGCATCTTCTGGAATAGGGAAGCAGGAACTAAGGCCTCACGAGTCTGAGTTTTTGGCTGACGTAGAGAAAAATGAGAGTGCTTATAACCAGAAAGTCCAGAGTTGAGTGCAGTTACCTTCAGAATTCATTATTGTTAACCCATCCTGGGCTTCATGACTGTTCCAGAAATAGATTCCTTAGCACTAAAATAATAATAATATAGTTAAAAAATAAAATAAAATTTTCAAACTTTTACCACTGTGAGATTTTATATTGGATATTACTTTTACAAAGTTAAATTTTTCTAAGCCAAAACTTTTAAATCTAGATTTTTGGAATGAATGTTAAATCATTATTTAACTATATAGGCAATACTGATTTTGTTTTGTTCTCTATATTCCATATAATCAGTATCATTTTATATTGATTATTTTTGGCTTGTCTAATTATTCTGGGATAATTTTTGTAAATTCTAATTGCAAGTAATGGATATGGATCTATGTATGCTTACATCTTTAGTATATTTTAGTTTATGCATTTTAACTATTATAATTTTTCTGTTACTTATATTTACAGTAATATTTATTAGGCATTAGATAGTCTTTATGTTTTTTATCACTGGACCAAAGAGCAACAAACACAAACATGGTCAATGCATTCAATATGGACATATGGTAGGGACAAAATATATTTTTCTAGGAGAGAGATGTTAAGGTATTATTCCAGACTAAAAAGAGGATTTGAATAAAGCCTAATAATGTACAAGTATCACCAAACCAATGACAAGGGAAAGGGAGGGTAGTTAAAGGAACCAACACAGAAGAAATAATGAGGTTATATTGGGAAAATAGGAGACAGAATATTCAACATTTCAGTGTGTCCTGTAAAGCTTGTGAATAATAATTGCAAAACGGGCCATGTTGAGAAATAGTCTGGGTTGGTTTCTCAGCAACTCTTCCCTCCTTTATAGAAATCTGGGAAGAAGTTTTCAAGCAGTATTTTTAGAGTACAACATTTTCTTGGAAATATATTCCTTCTATAAATATGATCACTACAGTAAAAGTGTTTGTTGTGTATCTTGTGTGGGAGCTACATACTTCTTCCTGAATCTTTATTTATTAGCAACACTGTTGTGTCCCTATACATGAATATGCAATATTATTTTATATTAATTAATATGCAATCCTTAAGCATATCCTAGAAGGGAGTGTAGAGTTTGCATATAGAAGAAAAAGTAAATACATGATTCTTTAAATTTTATATCAACCAATATGAGTGCTCGTGTGTATGTAGTGTGTGTATGTGTGTGTGTGTGTGTGTGTGTGTGTGTGTGTGTTTTGGTTAAAAGAATTATTGGGCAGTAAAGTAGTCAGATAATGAAATGTACTACCTTCTTTAACATTTTTTGAGATAATTGATGTATATTTACATATCCAGAAAACCTAAAAGGTATGTGTATTTTGATTGTGTTATTGCTACCAAAATTACCCCAGATAACGCTTGAGCACCAAAAGAACAGGTTTAACCTTATGTCAATTCACACTTGGAGAAAAACATTTTCAAAAATGGACATCACACATTACTGATTTTTCCATAATTATCCCCAATTTTTACTCCGGTTTCATTATGCTACGATTATTAACAACTTCTAATAAAGAACTGCACAAACTACTACACAAATAAGTAGAAAGGGAATAATCTGATATTCATTTAGTATGTAGGAGTTTTATCTTCTTGGTAAATTCCAGTCATCCATTCTTTCTTTCATTTGAAAATATCTATTAGGTGCCAGAAACTATGTTAGGCACTGAGAAGATGGCAGTGGATGGAACTGACTAAGTCCCTGGCTTCCTGAATGTTATACTTCTCCTTAGTAAGGCAGAATATAAAGATTATATATACTATATTCATTGATGATTAGTGAATAAAATAGGGAAGGAAAGGAATTGGAAAGTATGTGTGTGATGATGGAAAATTTTATTAATTACTAAAGAAAGAATTTAGCAGCATCCTGATGTGGATATGGGGACAAACCACCAACAAATATGAGTGTAAAGGTAGTGGAAAAAACAAAGAAGTGACTTTGGTTCAGAAGCATGGCTGAACTGCTGATAAAAAAACAAGTAAGCTGTCATCAGAATTTTACTCTGACTGGATAGGAAAGTGTAAAGGGTCTGCACAAAATGATCCAGTGATATGACTGTTTCAGTGGGGTCATCTTTTAGCTTTATAGAGCATAGTCTGTTGGCAACGGAAAGCATTAGCATTAGTTGGCTAATGAGTCATGATAATGGCCTGTTTCCATGTGTTTGTGTGGGGGAAGTAGAAATCGTCAAATTCTAATATATTATGAACATAGAGGCAGCAGATAATCTTTATTGGTAGGATGTGAGAAAAAGCAAAGATGATTTCAAGGGTTTTTCTGTATGTGTTTTTTTCCTCCTGAGCAACTGAAAGGATGAAATTCCCAATAACAAAATGGGGAAGGCTATATAAGAGCAAGTTTGGAGGGAAAGGAATATTTCAATTTTGGTCACATTAATCTTGAGTGCTCAAAATAAGATAAGTAGAGGGGAGAAGTAGAGATTTCATTTAGACAACTGGATACATGACTCTGAAATTTCAAGGGAAATCCAAACTGAAGTTGTAAAGTTTGAGGTAATTATCATCATATATTTTGTATCAATGTCCTTATATTGGATAACATTTTTCAAGTCAGTGAAAATAAACTTCCAAGTGAGGAGAATTAATCTGAAAATGTCCAAGGGCAGAACACATTTGAGAGTTAGGAGAAAAAGAATAACTATCAACAAACAATGAGAAGGAAATAATCAGATTCTATTCACAGTCAAGGGGTATTTTAAATTGCCAACTCTTTTTAAAAGAGATTTTATTTATTTATTTGACAGAGAGAGAGAGATCACAAATAGGCAGAGAGGTGGGCAGAGAGAGAGGCAGAAGCAGGCTCCCTGCTAAGCAGAGAGCCCAATGTGGGCCTCGATCCTAGGACCCTGAGATCATGACCTGAGCTGAAGGCAGAGGCTTAACCCTCTGAGCCACCCAGGGGCCCTAAATTGCCAATTTTTAACATGATATACTTTAATCATTGAAAATGGTATATTGGAAAGAATATTATATTCTTGCTGCAGATGAAGAAAATAATTTGGGGATCATCGTACTCAAGATCACATATTTTAAGTAGTGAAGATTATATTTGTATCCTGGTGTTGGAACTTCAAATCAAGTTAATTTTATTTCATACTATTCAACTAAGTGATGGCTCCTTCAACATTTGTGTCTTTGGGTCCACTAGATATGAATATCAACTCTGAACAGTGGCTTAAATATTGCATTACAAATTTGTGATCATCCTTGCAAAGGGCCATGCTAATCTTCTGTGTGTCATTCCAATTTTAGTATAGGTGCTGCTGAAGTAAGAATAATATTGCAAAAAGAATATCAGCCAGAACAATTTTGTAAACATCATCAGAAGTGATACACAAAACCAATAATTTTGGAAAGATGTTGAGATGGGTAAGGAAGATAGAGGAGTTTGAAACAATTGAAGGGGAATGACAGGAAATATGGAAAGCTTCGGTTCTGTAAGTGAAAAGTAGGCTTGAATATGTGATTCAGTAGAATTCCTGGGTTGTCAAGGGTCACGTTGAGGCACTAAGTTTGTGATACATAGAATACAAACATGGTGTCTTTGTTAGCTGAGAGATGAAGAGGAAAAAAATGTAAAGAGCACAATATCAGTTTTAACAAAAGCTCAAAAAACAATTAGATTCCTACTATCTAGATAATGGAGTCCATACTCTAACAAAAGCTCAAAAAACAAACTCCTACTATCTAGACAATGGAGTCCATATTCATTTAAAGATACCAATTGAATCTTATCATATGGACATATCTCTTGTTTTTATGTTTCCTACTAATTCTCAAGTGCCATGGTTCCCTATATGCAGGAATTTCAGAATCTCCATTTTATCTGTTTTAGAACTTCCTCATCTCTGTGAGTATTTTTTGTCAATTTTTCTTAGTATTTACAAAATAGATGCCTAATATTACAATAGATACAGCAATATTACAATAGTACAATATATATGACAATAAAAGCAATATTACAACACTATTACAATACACAAAGTAATGACCTAAGAAGTAAAAAAAAAAAATCTTTCACTTAAATTTCAATATTCATTGCAAAGGATATCTTCTAGTCAGAATAACATTGAATGCTAATAATTTATATTATGGATATATTTTTTGAAAAGAATTATGATGTTTCGTGGGGTTCCTGGGTGGCTCAGTCGTTAAACATCTGTCTTTGGCTCAGATCATGATCCTGGAATCCTGGGATCGAGCCCCAGATCAGGCTCCCTGATCAGCAGGAAGCCTGCTTTTCCCTCTCCCACTCTTCCACCTTGTGTTCCCTTTCTGGCTATGTTTCTCTCTGTCAAATAAATTAAAAAATTCCTAAAAAAAAAAGAACTATCATGTTTTGAAACATGTTTTGACACATCTATGTGTCAAGGATTTAGGTCTAAATAAACCTTGTATGAAAAAGATGAGTTGGGTGGCCCAGTTGGTTAAGCATCTTCCTTCAGCTCAGGTCATGATTCCAGGATCCTGGGATCGAGCCCTGTGTCAGATTCCTTGCTCATTGGTGAGCCTGATTCTCCCTCTCCCTCTGAAGCTTCCCCTGCTTGTGCTTGCTCTCTCTTTCTGTCAAATAAGTAAATAAAATCTTAAAGAAAAAGAAAAAAATAACTAGTTGGCAAAGTTATAAAATATCTCATCTCCTCTATTTGATATCTATCTATAATATTTCTGAGTTTTATGATACCAATTTTCAGATGTGCATGAGGCACAATGATGTCTTATAAAGCTCAGTTTATCAATATTTATGAATACATCCTATGGGTCATAAAACTTGCTAAAAGTTTACAAGGACTAAAGACAATAAAAATATTTCAGGACAAAAGTGAAATCATAGGAGCAAGCTATGCTATGGAAAATTCTAGGGCTGATGGGAAGTATGATTCTAGAGTTCTTAAAATCCTAGTAAAGTACCTGTGCGTCTTGATGGGCCCACAATATAACCAATCCTATGACATTGGAAGGACCATATGGAAATGCTTACCTACTCTGATTCTTCTTTATAGTAGTCTCCATCTGACATTATATTATTTGTATCCATACAAAACTTGATGTTTTTGGACCAAATCTGACATCCAAGATCAAGAAGTAGACTCTGGAATATGATGGATTGTTACCTTTGCTTTCCACGAGTACTTTTTGTTTTAAACCAATAGTTCTTTTTTTTCTTTTCTTTTTTAAAAAAAATTATTTATTTATTTGACAGAGAGAAACACAGCGAGAGAAGGAGCACAAGCAGTGGGAGTGAGAGAGGGAGAAGCAGGCTTCCCGCCGAGCAGGGAGCCCAATGTAGGGCTCCATCCAGGGTCTCCAGGATCATGACCTGAGCCGAAGGCAGCTGCTTAACCAACTGAGCCACCCAGACACCCCTAAACCAATAGTTCTTAAATGTAGTTCATGAATACCAGGGGTTCCTGAGACAGTTCCTTCAAACAGTGGTTTGGAGATAATTTTTTACATAAAAATATGAAAACAGTATTTGTCTTTATTATGATGATGATGATGATGATGATGATGATGATGTTGATACTGCACTGATGGTGAAAAAGCAGTGGTGGTGTATTTTACTTGCTGTTACTTGATAGAATCACATTTCATGACCATTCCCCATGCTGTGGACATCTGAAAATAAGAACGAGATTTTTAAATCTATTCTCACTTCTTCTTAACTTTCTTAATATAAAGAATTAAAGTGAAAGAAAATCATGTTCTATAAAGTATTTGATGACTTGAATAACAATCATAAAGATGTGAAAACAGAAACTCCTCTTAAACTTATTGTTACCTTACTAGTTCTTTGCAGTCAGTTCTTCATTTGCATGAATTATTTTTTTCAAATTGAAATGTATTTTAAAAAGAAAAACGATAAACAAATAAACATGCATTAAGCAGAGCTTTTCTCCCCCTATGCTTTGAAAAATTCCCCACTCCATATTAGTGTTTGAATAAATAATAATATTTATTTATTTGCAAGGATTTGTATGGCTTTGTGATTATGAACAGGGAAAAATATGAGAAAAGTCAAAGTTTGCAAAACACGATCTTTAAAGTAAGCAAAAATTTCACATCAGTCAAAAACATTAAAGCTTTATGCTTTGAAACTCCAAGTGCTAAGCTTTGTGCATAAAACAAGAAAATGATGAGGATAACTGAATAAAACACACTTTCACCAATAGTTGGCAGATTTTGAAAAGGTTAAGATATGAATGTTGGGCTTTATATATGTATAAATATGTATTAATGCGTGTCTATAGGTATTTAAAATTGTTTAGAGATAGCATTCTTTAGGAAAACAGAAAACATAAAAAATATTCACAGATTGAAAATGCAATGAAAGGAATACTAAATGCAATATTTAGCACAAAATATCTACACCTGTGATGGTCTTTAAATATCTAGAAAATGTTTTTTAAAAAGTACATTTCTTCACATTGAATATTTACATAGAATTTGAAATTTAACTTTTGCCTTTACATTAAATGCAGAAAAGCACTTTCCTTTCTCTTAATCAAATGCAGCTTTATGCCTACCAGGCAATGTTCAGAAAAGGCAGAGCTGTCATGAGAAAGCCAATTAAAGAGAGACTGAAATTCTACTTGTGAAGAGAACTTGATAGGACAAATGCAGGATCTTACAGCTAGGATTTTAGAGTTAGACCTTGAGTAAAAAGGGCTGTTAGGGCCCTTATCAATACAATATCACTTCGGAAAATGTCAATTAGGACTGTCATTCTGGAGGATTATTTATTTATGTATGCCATTTATTAAACTAAAAAAATATCATTCATACTTACCATGGTAATCGTTTTTGCAATATATACAAATATCAAACCATTATGTTGAACAATTGAAAAATATAATTTATATGTCAATTATATCTTAATAAAAACAAAGAAAGATGTAAAAATAGTTTAACAAGACAGCTATAGAAAAGCACAATTTCAATTGCTGTCCTTCCAAAGGCAGATGTTTTTTGGACCAAATCAAGAATTCTGTGAAAGGTGTTTTATTACGTAAGAGTCTCAACATGCATTGGACTAGCCCCTCTTGACTCTACAACTCCTCACTTGCATTCACTGTTACTACTCCTTAATTCTACCCACTCTACTCTTATTTTCCTTCTTTTTTTTTTCCTGGGTAAGTCAATATATTTTTATTTTTATTTTTTTAATTTTTTTTTCATTTTTTTATTGTTACTTAATTTTTTTTCAGTGTTCCAAGATTCATTTCCCATTCCCCACACCCAGTGCTCCATGCAATAGGTGCCCTCTTAAACATACCCCTATTTCATTGGTACTTATTTTTGGCATATGACGGTTTTATTATTTCATAATTATTTTAACAACTGGCACAGTTTTTCTCAATTAGGGAATTCTCTTTATTTGGGGGGAGAAAAAGTACCTTGGTATGTTATTAACTTGAGAGATAAGGCCTCAAGGGTTATGATGGCTGGGTGCCAGTTAAAAATATATATATTTGTTATTGCTCTGTATACAACAAGAGAGAGGTATGCTTTACCCACGGAATGAAAGCTTTCTGGGTAGAAGAGGGAGCCACCAAAATTGAGAGAAACTGAAACAAGGTGATATTAGGGACAGTGAATTATTACTCTTTTCCACACAATGCACCAAGTGAAAGCCAACAGATATTTTAAGAATTGTGATGACTTCAGTTCACATTTCAAAATATTTGTAAATATCAAGTAAACCATATCTCTATGCTACTTCAGGTCTTCTTTAAATCCTTCCATATGTTTTATGTAGTGTAGGCATTAGTGTTTTAAGGAATATGAAGTAGGTGCTGAATTTCACACCTGGGCATATTCTATGTAACAGACAGAACATATTCCTATCAAGAAGCCAGAGAAAACCATGAAAATATAAGTGCACTAAGAAATGCAGAAATGTTATGAAAATGCTAAATTTTCATAGTGCATGGAATTCTACCGAGATTTTTTTAACTGTTAGGATTATATCTAAAAATGATTTTTAAAATCCATATTTTCCTACTTTGCATGTAGCTTAAAAAATGGTACTCAGAAAATAAGTGCAAAAGGGAAAAAAGGAACTAACTGTTTCAAAATTCTCATTTAGTCTGTGGTTAATGTACTTTGTTTATGTGTCCAGATATTGAACTTTAAAAATCCAAAGACATGTATTTAAAAAAAAAAATCCTAACAACTTGGCATCAATGCTTTTTATTTTGAAGATCCTAGTTTATTCTTCAGCTCTAAAATAGGTTAGTGTCTCTCACAACATACATTTAAAAGATCAGTGGGTGAGTTACTCTTTGACAGATGCAAATTTGTCACTTACTCATTCAACAAAATATTTACGGACTGCCTACTACATGCCAAACACTGTTGTGAGAGTTAAGTTCACAAAAAGGAAGAAAACATATTCTTCTCCTGTATGTATCCAGTAACTAGTAGAATGACAAGTAAGCGAATTTGTTTTTATGTTTAAGTTTCATAGCAATGCATGTAGTAGAATCTGATTTGTTAAAAATTGTAAAACCATGTAGAATGTGAATCCTTGTATGAAACACAAAACACTGAATGTGGTGGGAATAGGGGCGGGAAGGGAAGGGAAGAGGACTATCACTTTCCACCTTCTACATTTACATCTTTATATCTTTCTGTAATGCTTATTTTATTTTTAAAAGATTTTTATTTACTTATTTGACAGAGAGAGAGAGAGAGAGAGAGAGAGAGAGAGAGAGAGATCACAAGTAGGCAGAGAGGCAGGCAGAGAGAAGGGAGGAAGCAGGCTCCCTGATGAGCAGAGAGCCTGACACAGGCCTCGATCCCAGGACCCTGAGATCATGACCTGAGCCAAACGCAGAGGCTTTAACCCACTGAGCCACTCAGGCGCCCTCTTTCTGTACTGTTTAGATGCGTTTTTGATGTATATGCCCCACACCCAGTGCTCCATGTAATATGATATATATGAATATGCATATACACATATACCTATTATATGTAACATAAGTACATAAAATACTATATAGAATGTAAACAATAATGTATATTGTCATATTTTATGTATATATATATAGTTATATTATATATATATATATGAAGAGAAAGTAGGAGGGACAACCATGAGCAAATATCAAGCAAGCACTTTTTACAAATTAATTAAAGTCTGTATTTAGTGATGTTTCCTTATTCTTCCCCAGTATTCTTTTTCTGTTCCAGAATACCATCCAGGATATTATAATGCATTTAGTCACTGTGTCTTCTTAGACTCCTCTTGGCTGTGACTTTACTTTGTTTTTTGTGACTTTGACAGTTTCAAGGATGATTGGTCAGATATTTTCTGACGTCCCTCAATTGGCCTTTGTCTGATATTTTTCTCATGATTAGACTCAGGTTATGGATTTGGGGAAGAAAGCCACAGACTTAAAGTGCCATTCTCACCACATGTCAAAGGTTTATACTATAACTGTTGATGTTGAGCATCTTGCTGAGATGTTCTTGTCAGGTTTATCTATGATAAGTTATTCCTTTGTGCCCCTTTCCACCACACATTCTCTGAAAAGAAGCTTCCATATACAGCCCACACTTGAAAGCCCGAGTTATTCCTAGAGGTCAAGCTCAGGAAAGCGTGTGTGTGTGCAGGGTGGAGGGTGTGGGGAAGTAAGTGTGTGTGTGGCAAGAGGACTAAGACTCCCAAGTGTTTCTTATTGTTACTATAAGTCACATTAAGCCTCCAGTAATTTGTCAAAATTGCCATTTCAGTGTTTCTACTGTTTACGGTTCTAACAGCGTTTGCTCCATGTAAGCAGGTCTCAGCGACTACTCTCTGGGGTCCTCAAGCTTTCTAAATTTCAGGTTGCACTTTTCCCCACAATCTCAGTTTATCAACAGGTCTAAGAAGAGTCCTCAAGCGTTGGTTTGTCTAGCTTTTCTCTTATTGTAAAGATAGTGTCCTGATTTGCTAGGGCTGCCATGGCAAAGTATTACAGAGTTAGGTGGCTTAAGTAACTGAATTTTTTTTTCCAACTTCTGGAGACTAGAAGTCTGAAATCAAGGTGTCAGAAGAGTTGGTTTCTTCTGAGAAAGAAGGTTCCCTCCTTAGGTTCTAGATAGCCATTTTCTGTCTTCTTCCAGAAGAAAAACCATGTAGATGTGAATCCTTGTATCCTTGTATGGTCTTCTCTCTGCATGTATCTGTCATTTCCTCTTCATACAAGGATGTCAGTGAGTCATAATTGGATTGAGGTCCACTGTAATGATCTCATTTCAACTTAGTTACTTTATCTCCAAATATAGTCACATTTTGAGGTACTGAGAGTTAGAATTTCAACATATGAATTTTGAGGGGATATGATTCAGCTCATAACAAATAATTTTCAAGCTCTTTTACATGTTGAAGCTGAAACAGAGAAGTGCCAGTCAGGAAACTTTCAATGTCAATGTTCCATGTGTTGTGCTTAGGTGTGCTAAATATTATTAGCAGAAGGTCCATAATGAATGATCATATATTAGCATATACTATCTGGGGTTCCACAGAGAAGGAGAACCAATAGGAGATATATATCTATATTATTCCTACATCTATCTACTATATCTGTCTATTGGAAGACATTTATTATAAAGTATTGACTCACTTGATTATGGAAGCTGAGAAGTCCCACCACCTGCCCATCATAAGCTTGAAAAGCTCAAGAAAATGTCTGGCATAGTTTAAAGGTCTGAGAGCCAGAGAACCAATGGTCCTTATTCCAGTCCAGTGTTGAGATCCAGGAGTGTCGAGGGCAGGGGAAAATTGATGTTCCAGAATCAGAACCAAATAATTCATCATGATTATTGCCAAAGCCATAGAGGATAATCTCTGAAACTAGAGAGGAATATGACTGTACTGCCAGGAGCTTGACTGAATAGGGAGGGACAATGAGGTGCCAGGTGTCAGAATGGCCAATTGAAGCGACAAGCCATAACATATTAAGCTTTTAGTCACTTACTTTGATAGTATAAGCAAGGGTCATAAAAAAAATGAAAAGAAAATGCACATAGGGATTGTTTTACTTTTGAGGGAGCCATGAACAAAAGGCTATAGCAGTTTTATGGACTAGGGGGAATTGGCAGAGGGAAGATGTAGGAGAGGAAAAGACTGGATACTGAGTTGTAGTGGGGCTTAGTGTAAGGTTTCTCCCTTCTCCACCTTAGGGGGATCTCAGGATGGCTCAATAAGACCTATTCCCATGGCCTCATATAAAGAAACCTAGCGATGAAGTCACCTGGACTAAAA
This sequence comes from Spilogale gracilis, assembly GCA_004023965.1. Lineage (NCBI taxonomy): Eukaryota > Metazoa > Chordata > Mammalia > Carnivora > Mephitidae > Spilogale > Spilogale gracilis. The sequence goes on along the minus strand of PITA01008485.1, from coordinate 26,299 downwards.
TCAGAAATATGAAGAGAATGCAGAAGTCCATGAGGGCCTACTTCTTTGACTACCACTCTCCTCAGAGATGGTGGTAATCTGGCTGTGTGCCAAGCCCAATGTGAGAAAGATAACCACCTCCTCAGCCCCCAGCCTCCCAGATATGTCTACGATCAAGCGAAAAAAAAATCACATGTAGGTTTTTAACTAGGAGTCAGACTTACCCTACACCAAAGTATCTCCAAAGTAATTGAAACTTCAGAATAGAAGCAATTATAATATTCAATATTATGAAGGTTAAAAATAAGAAAGCACATATTTAAAAATAATTTTTACCTTTCTTGAAAGTTTTGGTTATAATGCTTAGGATACCCCATCAAGCGCATGCAATATGCTTTCGAATACAGCAAATTTACTAAGATTTTCAGAATAGTTAACTTTAAAATCAATGAATGCACAACTGATTTTCATTTGAAATTGAGAAAAATGTTTGGGAATAAAATTTGGTAGATTTGGAAATCATTAAGGAAATCAAGTGAGCTCAAATAGGTATCATTTTATTGCATTACGAGTCAACAAGTGAATGATCTATGTTTTAAAAGCCAGTAGTTCTCAAACTTTACCTTAAAAAAGCTTGCAAAAATACTTATTATGGTAACAGTGGAAGACTTTCTGATCAGTATATCACAGATAAAGCCTAAGATTTTGCATTTTTAACAAACTAGTTGAGATAATTCTTACTTACATGGTCTTTAGACTTGGGAGACATTGCTATCTGATTGATTTGAGGGGGAAAGTTATGTTATTGTCAAATGAAGGGAAATAGTTTGAGTCATCAGTAGGTTGTGATTATCAATTGACCCACAAGCTGGATCTAGGTATCAAAAGCTCCTCATCTTTTTCCCTGTTCTTGAACTGTACCTCCTATCCACCATTCCTCTACCTGGAGTCATTTCAAGGACAAAGCCTTAAGAGAGTAATGTGTTGCTGAGAGCATCTGGACTGTGTATGTGACTAAACCCTCTTAAGGCCTCCATATAAACTTTTAACATTCTGATGAGTGAATGTGGAGATATACTCATCCTATGGGTCACCCAAGATAGGACTCATATATAAGTTACCTTGCTTATTAAAACTGCTACTTACTAATCTGGTATGACCTGCCTTTCTTCCATCCTCCCTACCATCTATGTATGAGGGCTAGTTTCAAATTTCACCTGGATAACTCCCCAGGTTGTGAACTAAAAAACATTCTGTGCGTTTTTGTTGTTCCACTTAATGTGGAAGTGAAGCTGTGGACATCAGATGGCACCTGTACCACTGGTATAATGAATCCTACTTCATGATGATCATATGTATTGTCCTGAGACTTCTATTATACAGTCAAAATTTAACAACATTCTTGGGTACCTGGCATCTTGTCAAGAAAATTTGGGGATTATTTCTTTTTGTGGTAGACACATGCATTTGACCAAAATTCTTCAGGTCAAATAAATAACTCATCTATTCTTCTTCTTCTTCTTCTTCTTCTTCTTCTTCTTCTTCTTCTTCTTATTCTTATTCTTATTCTTATTCTTATTCTTATTCTTATTCTTATTCTTATTCTTATTCTTCTATTCTTATTCTTATTCTTATTTTTATGCTTTTTTTAATTTCAGTGAACTTAAAGTTCACTGGAGAAGCTGACTAACCTCTGATATACTTTGACATTTTATAAAATGTAGCTAATAATATCTATGTCATAATATTTTTTAGAATACATTGAAATATGACATGTGTAAGGCAAATAGCAAAGTCTTAAATGTAGAAACTAGCAGATGGATATTAAGCCATTCACTGTACAATTAGTTTACCTTTTCTATATGTTAAAAAATGTTCATCATTAAATTGTTTAAAATAAGGCTATTGCAAAGTGTAAGCAGATGATAATTGCATGGGTCTGGTGACATTGGAAGAACTAAAACTGAAAACCTGCATATTGAAATGTACAAAACATTAATGGAAGAATTGAGGAAGATATAAATAAATGGAAAGATATGTGCTTATGGAGTGAAAGAGTAAATGTCATTAAAATGTCTGTGCTCCCAAAGCAATCTATAGATTCAATGCAATACCTATAAAAATTCCAACGACAAGGACATGTAGGTAGCTCAGTTAAGTGTCTGGACTGTTGATTTCAGCTCAGGTCTTGATCTCAAGGCCGTAAGTTCAAATTCCATATTGGGCTCCAGGCTGGGTGTGGACTTAAAAGAGCCTACGAAAAAAAAAAAAAAAGATCCAATGACATTTTCCCAATAAATAGAATATTTACATGGAAAAATATTTTTATGGGACAAACAATAAATAAATAACCAACCAACCAATCAATGGAATCTTGAGAAAGAACAAAGTTGGAGCCTCCTGTTTCCTGATTTCAAATTATATTACGAAGCTATAATAATTAAAACAGTATAGTATTGGTATAAAAACAGACACATTGATCAGTGGAATAAAATTGAGAGTCCAGAAGTAAATCCATGCATATATGGTCAGTTAATTTACAACAAAGAACTCAGAACATACAATGGAGAAAGGATAGTCTCTTCAATAAATAGAATTGGGAAAACTGGTCAGTCACATGCAAAAGAATTAAACTTGATCACTGTCTTATATCATATACAAAAATGAACTGAAAATAGATTAAAAACTTGAATGAAAAACCTGAAACCATATAACTCATAGAAGAAAACTTTGTTGGTAAACTCCTTGACATAGATCTTTTGATTTTTTTTAATCTGACCCCCAAAACAAAAGCAACAAGAGCAAAAATAAATAAGTGAGATTCCATCACACTGAAAGGTTTCTGCAGAGCAAAGGAAATCAACAATATGAAAAGATAGCCTATTGAATGGGAAAAAATATTTGGAAATCATATATCTAATAAGGGCCCAATATTATAAATATATAAAGAACTCCTACAACTCAGTAACAACAACAACAACAACAACAACAACAACAACAACAATCTCATAAAAAATGTGCAGATCTGGGAGATTTTTCCAAAGACATACTGCTGGACAATAGGCACATGAAATGATGCCTAACAAAATCACAATGAGATATCACTTCACACCTGTTAAAATGGCTGTTATCAAAAAAGCAAGACATATCAAGCACTGGCAAGGATGTGGAGAAAAAGGAACCTCTTCTCAATTGTTGGTAAACCTGTGAATTTTTGCAGCCACTATGCAAAGCACTATGGAGTCCTCAAAAAATTAAAAATAGAACTACCCTATACTCCAGCAATTTCATTTCTGGGTATTTATACAAAGAAAACAAAACACTAATTCAAAAAGATTAATATAGTACATTACAGCATTATTTTTAATAATTAAGATATATAAACAACATAATCATCTACTGATGGATGAATAGATAAAGAAATTGTGCTATATACATAAAATGGAATATTATTGAGCCATAAGAATGAATAAATCTTGCCATTTTTGAGAATATGGATGGACCTTGATGGCATTATGCTAAGTGAAATAAGTCATATAGAAAAAGACAGATACTGAAATACTGTATGGTCTCTCTTTTATGTGGAATCTAAACAAATAAAAAAAAAAGCTGAATGTAAGCAATAGATGATAAGTGCTTGGGGCCCTGATGATGGCACTGGCAGAAATGGAGATGTGGGCTGAACTAAAAGATACTGAGAAAATGAACTTGCCTAGATTTAGTTCTAATTGTGTCCTGGAATCAAGAAGTTGGCAAGGATTTTTCATAGGTTCTGGACTTGTGTCTTCAAATACTATTTATGTCTTTTGCATGGAAGGATGACTTGGTTGACATATGTGATGGTTTGGGTTGCAGAAATGTTAAATATGAGGTATTTTAGAATCTAACAAAGATTCATAGAAAATTCACCATTAGTAATGATATTCACTTAAATATTTAGGTCTCTACTGATTCAGATAGACAAGAAAACCATACATAACCAAATATGGTAAACCATGTAACTGATCACTAAAAAATATGAGTTGTTTTTATAGTATTTTCAAACAAAGCTACCCAAAGAAGTAATAGGCTTTCTTGTTCATTTCTTCTAAGTAAAATTGGTTGGTGAACACCCAGAACTCTAGGTAATGTCAAAGAATAAAATAACAAATAGGATGGGGACTTAGAAAAAAGGAGTAAGGTAGGTAATATTTGAAAGGTACAAACGTTTTAGACAATTATAAAGTTTGAGGTCACAGTCTACACAAAATTGCTCTTACTTGATACCACTTTCTGCAATGATACCACTACAAAATTTCCCATACAACTCTTAGTTTTAATAATTCACTAGAAAGACTTAGCAAAACTTACTGAAAGCTGTTATATGTATCATTATGGTTTTTCACAGGAAGGGATGCAGATAAAAATCAGCCAAGGGAATTATATGGAGTAGAGTCAAGTAAACACTAAACATAGAGGTTTCATTTCTTTCCCCTTGGAGTCATGAATATATTACTCTCATGGCATCCATGTGTGAGAATATGCATGGAGAGTTGCCAACCAGGAAAGTTCAAATGAGTCTTGAGATCCAGAGTCTTCATTGAGGATCCATTCTGTATGATGATTGATTAATTGATTCCTCACTTTTTGATCTCAGTGTCCAGGTCAGCTGGAACCTGAAAACCTGTGACTGAAAACCTCCACCCTAAGTCATATTATGATCTTTGTAACATGATCAGCCCCCACCCTGAAGAAAGACACTATTATCTGGCATAACATTTAGTTTAGAGAGTACCTTCCAAAACCTTAGGGCAAAGGCCAGATCTTTCTTGGGGAAAAATTAAATATTTTATTATATAAATATTTTTCAAAGAAAAATATGGGCATCTGATTATTTTACAAAATTTACTAGCATCCTGGTCTAGTATGCTGTGGTATAAATGTGACAGTTGTTTAAAAATTCGATCAATGTTATTAGAGGATCTGGCTGACATAAAGTACTCATTTCTTCACAAGCTCAGAGAGTAAATGCATATATTATAGACAAAATGATCATAATTTAAATTAACTATCAGGCTAAATGTGCTTTTAATGTAATCTGTCTTCAGTGAATTTACCTGCCTCAAATCAATTGGCTAGTAGCATTATGAAATATTTTGTAGTTTCTAACTTGTTTTAAATGTGTTTTCATGTTGTTAATCAGGCAACATTCACATTTAATGGGAGAAATGAGAAATCTCTGTTAAAATATTAGGAAACTTATCTTACCTATCCCTATGTCAAACTCTTATTGAGCCAGATTAAGGTCCAGTACAAAATCATTACCTAGAAATAGAGAATTTCATCTGAATTACTATTGGTATATCTTTTCCTGACAGCTCTTCTACCATTCAGATTCCTAGTGCCTTGTTTTCACAAAGATTTTCATCTGATAGAACAGATAGATATCTTTAGTCTTCATCAATCTTTCTCTACCCCACAATGGATTCATTCATTGCTTCTTTTATTTAACAAATATTTATTGAATGCCAACTATATGTAATATGCGAAGGTTATAAAAATGCATTCCTCACAGCTAGTCTTATGATTTAGTGAAGGAAAAAATATGTGAACACATATTGCTTTGCATTTAACTGAGCTTTGAATTTAAATTTCAGTATTTATTTTACTGTATTATGTGTTTACCTAAGGGTCCTAAAGAAAAGAAAGACACCCTGGAACTATGTACAGTTGTCCTTGTCCCAGGATGATAAAAAGAAATTCACCAAACCAAGGTTTGAGAGAATTTGGGGTTGAGTGTAGGAGGTAAGAAAAAGTAGGAACAGAGGATGGGGTAATGGAATATTCTACTCGAGAAATCACATAATCATAGTGGTGGATCTGGAAAAAGGTGTTCTGTTTACAGAATTTCAAAATGTCTAGATTTAATAACTAAATCAAAAGAGGGGATAATTCATAAAGTAAATAGAAATCACTGCTACAGGTGATGGGGAGCCATTGAAAACTAAAGACTAACATAATCAGAACTGTGTTGGAAAAATCAACTCCAAAGATTTCCATTTTCATAGGATAATGGAAGGATGATATGACTTCCTGGTATAAATCCTTCAATATCTAACATTTTTACTCAGGATAAAATTTATAAGCCTTAAAATTATGTCATGTTCTTGTATTTATTCACCCATACAGCTCTAGGCTCATAGATTTGGTTCCAGCCATATTGACTTTTTGCTTACTTATATCTTCTACCATCTGGTTCTAAAAGTAGAACCAGTATTAGAGTAGATTGATGTTTCTTTTGTCAAACAGAAGATTGGACATAAAAATAACATTGAATCAACAAATATGAACAAATACATTAACTAGTATTATCCCTATGTTTAATATTTAGAAGAACAATAAATCCTTGTTGCAGGGAAGGAGGTAACTATGAAACTTTCTTCTCACCACCTGGGAATCAGTAAAAATTTAGCCAGACTCCTCTACTAAAAGACATGTGTGACAATAATTCACTTTTATTGATATCTCCATTATCTACAAGATCCTTATTAACAAAAATAACACATTTTAATTGGTTTTGCTTAATTATGTTTGATAAAGAAAAGAGTATATAATGATGGTAGAAATAATACATTTTAGTCAATTCCTATATAAGCATACTATATATATATATATATATATATGATACATATACACGTATAGCATACATATAGTATATACATACATACCTACTTATATATTATATATATATATATATGTGTGTGTGTGTGTATCCTAAATATAACATGTATATATATTTGTGTATACCCTCATACATTTATACTTACATAAATGTCATTCTAGAGTATTTTAGAGTGCATTCTAGAATATTCTAATTGGTGAAGTTATAAATTTTATTTTGGTTACAGTCAGTTAGTGAGAAACTGTCAACATTTTCAGAAGCGTTCAACCAATGGGCTAGTAGAGACAATAACATATTATAATGGAACTAGTACCAGCTTGATACCCAGAAAACACAAATGATGATGATTTTGACATTAAAGTGTGTGTGACTTGAGGCAGGAAAATAACTTCACTTCTCTGGGTTCAGTTTTCTTAATAATAAATTAAAGTTGTTGGAAATGTGTGGTTCAAAACAGATTTTTTTTTCTAATGTCCTTTTCAGTTCATATTGTTTAAAATATACTTTTATAGTTTTAAGAGTTTCAAAGCAAGCTGTAAATATATTCTTTAAGTTTTTTAGATAGGACGTAAAACAATGCTTATGGTGTGAGAATTATAAAAGAACCTAAGGTTGACTTGAACATTTTAAAACAAAGAGCAAGAGTTTTAAAAAGCAGCAGAAATGGGGGAGAGGGGGCAAGATGGCAGAGAAGTAAGAGACCCCGTATCAAAGGGTCCCCTGAAGTGAGTTCAATATCTACCAGAACACTGTGAACACCCATGAAATCAGTGTGAGATGTAAGACTACACACTTTTGGATCACTTCTGGATCTCTACAGGGGCAGAAGAGCATCAGCAGAGAGGTGAACTGGAGCGGGTGCACCCAGACTGATTTCGGAGGACAAACAGGACAGGGAGGGAACCACCAGAAGTGACCGTTGAGAAGCAATACCCCAGCACTTAGGAAAGTGCTCTGTGCTTGGGGAGCAGCATCAGATTGCAGTCTGTAAAAGCACTCAAAAACAGAGTCTTAAGAGGCGACTGGGAGAAGCTGATGGCCACTGGCATGGACATAAAACTAGGGCTCCAGGCTGATAATGCCAGTGGTAGAAAGCAAAGCCAAAGGAAAGCTCTCCCAGAGGGAACCGGCAGGATGTCCCTGAAACAAAGCTTGGATGGACAACTGATTGGGCTAGGCGCCTAGGACAGACACTCTTCCCTCAGCTTTCTGCTCCACTGACTTGTGGGACCGCAGGGTCCTAGTGCATCCAGTGTGACTGTGGGCTCCAGAGAGTGTCCAGAAAGTGATAAGCTTGCACAAACTGATACCAATCCCGGTTTCTGTGGCACGGGAGTGAAGCAATAAGTGGGGACCTCAGTCACCATTCTGGTTGGCGACTGCAGTGTGCACTGCCCGTGAGAGGTGGTGGGGTGCAGGAGAGAGTACAGAGGAAAAGTCTATGTGCCAGCACCACCCAGAGGGGAGCTAACTGAGGCTTCTCTCTAAGATGGAAGTCTGGGTGTGGACAGCTTACTTTGCCCTGACTTTCTGAAAAGCTGCAAAAAGCCACAAAACAACAACAACAACAACAACAACAAGAAAAAAAAAAACCTCCAGAAAACAAAAGTCTGAAAACCGGGTTTCCATAGAGCCCAGCTCCTTGATAGGGGGCAGGGAGACTCAGCCCAGCAACTCTGACTGAGAAACAAAGCAGCAGGCACCTCCCCCAGAAGGCAAGCCAGAAGAAAAAGCGGACAACACCAAAGGCTATCCATAAAACTAAAAAATTCCAACACTGGGCAAAAAAAAAATATAGTCAGCTCCCAATACTACCCCAAAACCTATATATTTTATAGATACAGCTTTACATTTTATTTTCTTTTTAACTTCTTTTTATTTTTAAAGTTTTCATTTTAAATTTTAAATTCATTCTCACAATTTTTGTTCTTTTATTTTTTAATCCACTTGTCATTACATGATATTTTAACTCACTTATTATTATAAAATTCCATAATAACGTTTTACCTTTAATTTTTTTCATACAAATACCTGTGTTTGTTTCTTCTTTTCTATTTTTCTTTTTTTTTTTTTTAAAGATTTTATTTATTTGACAGAGAGAAACACAGCGAGAGAGGGAACACAAGCAGAGGGAGTAAGAGAGGGAAAAGCAGGCTTCCTGCCAAGCAGGGAGCCTGATGTGGGACTCGATTCCAGGTCTCCGGGATCATGACCTGAGCCGAAGGCAGTCGCTTAACCAACTGAGCCACCCAGGCGCCCCCTATTTTTCTTTTAAATATACATAGAGACATAAGCTTCAAGGTAATCCTTCATTCCTATTCAATACTATCCTTATATATGAACCAGTTTTAACTTCTCTTTATCTCTGGAAAGTAGAGTCCTCTAACAATAATAACAAGATACACTCAGGAGGAACTGAAATACTTTCCCTGCCCACAGAGAGGATTTCTACTCATGTTCTCATCCTATCCTTCTGTCAGTCTTTCTGTATATTTGTTTTTGCCATTGAAATATATAAATACTGTTCTTGGGGGTCCTTGGTTTGGGTTTTGCTTTTTTCCCCTTTCTTTTACTTTCAATGGTCTTTTTGATTACTTTTCTGTTTTTGTGCCATATAAATCCTACCATCAGGGTCTGTTTTGGCAAAGTTTTATCTTGCTTCTTTTCTCTTTTTCTCTCTCCTTTTTCTTTCTTCTTCCTTTTCGGTGGTGACTTCTGATTATCCTGAAACTTTTTAATGAGCAACTCGCCTGGATCGTGATTGATATAATCAGCTATACCCTCAATCACCCCTCACCAAAATGACTCAGAAGAGGAACACCCAACAGAAGAAAAACTCAGAGTTTGCAACTCCTGTCACAGAACTACTGGATATAAACACAAACAATATGATAGAAAAGGAATTTAGGGTAGGAATTATCCAACCAATGGCTAAGTTGGAAAAGAAGATTAGTAGCAAGATAGAAGCTCTAAGGGCAGAAGTGAAAGCTGAACTGGCAGAGGTTAAAAATGTCATCAATGAGATTCAATCTAATTTAAATACCCTAACAACTAGGATAAAAGTAAAACAAAGCTGGGGGCATCACGTTACCTGATTTCAAGCTTTATTATAAAACTGATCACCAAGACAGCATGGTATTGGCACAAAAACAGACATATAAACCAATGGAACAGAGTAGAGAATCCAGATATGGACCCACAACTCTATGGTCAAATAATCTTTGACAAAGCAGGAAAAATATCCAGTGGAAAAGACAGTCTTTTCAATAAATGGTGCTGGGAAAATTGGACAGCTACATGTAGAAGAATGAAACTCGACCATTCTCTTATACCACACACAAAGACAAACTCAAAATGCATGAAAGACCTTAATGTGAGACAGGAATCTATCAAAATCTTAAAGGAGACCATAGGCAGTTACTGCTTTGACATCAGCCACAGCAACTTCTTTTGATATATGTCTTGAAAGGCAAAGGAAACAAAAGCAAAATGAACTTTTGAGACTTCATCAAAATAAAAAACTCCTGCACAGCAAAGGAAACAGTCAACAAAAGAATGAGGCAACCCACGGAATGGGAGGGGATATTGCAAATGACACTACAGACAAAGGGCTGGTATCCAAGATCTATAAAGAACTACTCAAACTCAACAACCAAAATAAAGATCATCACTTTAAAAAATGGGCAGGAGACATGAAGAGGCACTTCTCCATAGAAGACATACAAATGACTAACAGACACAAGAAAAAATGTTTGTCATTACTAGCTATCAGGGAAATTCAAATCAAAAGCTCATTGAGATACCACCTTACACCAGTCAGAATAGCCAAAATTAACAGGACAGGAAACAACAAGTGTTGCAGAGGCGGTTCAGAAAGGGGAACCCTCTTACACTGTTGGTGGGAATGCAAGTTGGTACAGCCACTTTGGAAAACAGTGTAGAGATTCCTTAAAAAATTAAAAATAGAGCTACCCTATGATCCTGCAATTGCACTACTGGGTATTTACCCCAAAGATACAGATGTAGTGAAGAAAACGGCCATATATACCCCAATATTCAAAGCAGCAATGGCCATAATTGCCAAACTATGGAAAGAGCCAAGGTTTCCTTCAACATATGAATAGATAAGAAGATATGGTACATATATGTCGTGGCTGGCATGACAATGTAAGCTGAACCTGAGGGCAAGGAGATGGGAAGACAAAGACAAGACGAAGAACAAAAGAGATGGGGACAGGAAGGACAAAGTGGATGATGTCCAAGCAATGCCAATTTTATTAAGGGTTACAAAGATTTTTATAGTAGACTGTGCTCATTTGAACAAGGGGCAGTGACAATAACAAGGTTACATGTTTTCCTTATTATCATGATTTCTATGCACACGTTTTCCTTATTATCATGATTTCTACGCACACCCCTGATCATGCCCAAGTCCCATGACGCTGATTCTCTTTGTTCATCCCACACTACATCAGTAACTCTTTAAGGAGGTAAACAACAAGGGAGGTGCCCCAAGCCCCTAGGTAAGATTAAGATCCTATAATAGTAAAACTGCCTACATGACTACTGCTGCCTACATGACTATCATTGCTCTTGCCGGAGTGGGAGCCCGAATAGGAAGGTACCAGAAGTTTTGCTCCTTAATTCTAACCTACATGGCTGCAAACGTCCGAGCTAGTGAGTCCAGAAGCTACACCTCAACTGTTGACACTGCTAGGTTTCAGGATCCCCACACATATCTACAATGGAATATTACTCCTTCATCAGAAAGGATGAATACCCAACTTTTGTAGCAACATGGATTGGATTGGAGGAAATTATGCTGAGTGAAATGGGCCAAGCAGAGAAAGTCAAGTATTATATGGTTTCACTTACTTGTGAAGTATAAGGAGTAATATGGAGGACAGTAGGAAAAGAAAAGGAAATGAGAAGTAGGTAAATTGGAGAGGGAGATGAAACATGAGAGACTTTGGACTCAGAAACAAACTTTATTTGTTTGGAAGGGAGGGGGTGGGGGTAAATAAGCCTGATGGAGCACTGGATGTGGGGCATAAACAATGAAACTTGGAACACTAATAAAATAAAATAAAATGTTTTTTAAAAAGCAGCAGAACTTTCAACAGATGACTTTAACATAGGAGGAAGAGTAGATAATAAAAAAAATACAGCAAGCTACATACAGACTTAGATCATTTAAATGCAAAAAAATGAAAGCTAGTTCAAAATAGCTTTAAATCAGGACAGTGACACATCTCTGCAAAAAGGAATATCAAATAACTGTATATCATTAAGTCTAAGGTATAGGAAGTAAAGTATAAAGATGATTCTATGTACATTATTAAATGTGAGTGATTGGTAATAAGAAATAATAAGATTTTAAAAAGCAACTATAATTAAGTAGGGCAGAAAGAGTCTACAAAATGACTAAACATTGATAATCTCAATAATAGAAGAAAATTTGAAAAAAACTTGTCAGTTATGTGCTTTTCCAGTACACCTGTCAAGATTGAGTTGCCTATTTTAGAAATCAACCCCCATTAACTTGTTACACAGTTTATTAGAGTTTTATATTTGTGCTCATAAAATTATTGGGAGTGTAAACAAGGCCCAGAAAATGTTCAGGGTCTGAGAAGGGCAGCAGAGAATACAGACCACAGCATCTACACTATAGTCGTTGGTAGTTCTTCCAACAGTGGGTCTCCTGGAGCTTTCCAGATGTTACCAGAGTGAGAAAACTATATTCTTCATTTGTATTTGTGTATTCATTCACTGCTTGGGGGTGTGGGCAAAAATAATTTATTAGACAAGCTATAGTCACGTGAAGTTTCCATAATTTTCCAGAGTGAAGACTAGAAACTTATAATGTCACAATAAAGAAATGATATATACCATTACTTTAGTGTGGTATACAAAGATCTTTTAGTGAAGAGTGTTTTTTTTTTTTCATTTAGAGCCAATAGTGTTAAAAATTTTAGACAATTAATAGGACCTCTGATTTCCTTTCCTTTCTTTTCTTTTATGTAAACTAGGTATTATGATGCTTGCATTTTCTTAGCTCACAGAAATATTGCAAAGATCTTAGATGCCATACAAAGTAAATTAGATATATAAAAACATTATTCTGGTGTATACTACCACCAAAGAGAAAGTCCATCTTACTAAACTAAATGAAGACATCATAACTTTCTCTTTTATTTTTCTTTTATACTTATCGTTTGTATAAATTAAAAGTGAACTCTGGAAAAATCCACAAACTTTCATTAACTTTGGAGTAATAGATTCAATCAACCATAAATTGATTTTTAAAATATCTTCAATATAGGAGAGGAGAAGATAGTGGAAGGCCGGGTGACCCAATTTCGGGAAGTCCCCTGAAGTGAGCTCAATTCCTGCAAAAAACACTACAAGAACACTGTGAATACCCAGGAAGTCAGTCTGAAATGTAATATTTCACACTTCTGGATCACTACAGGGGATGAAGAGCATCGACAAAGAGGTAGAATGGAGTAGGAGTGATTAGAGGGATATAAGGACATGGAGCACCGGGGAGGAAGCCTGCAGAGGCGACCCATTGGAAAGCAATACCCCAGCATGAAAGTGCTCTGTGTTTGAGGAACAACAGCAGATTATGGTCTGATTCAAAGCAAACAAAAACAGAGTGCCTGAGGGGCAGCTGGGGAAACTGAGATAGAGATCTGCGAGAGATAGGGCGCCCCAGTGCTGTGCAAAGAAATGCAGCGGAGAGGAGTCTATTTTTCTGCCGCTTTTTTCTTTTTTCTTTTTTCTTTCCTCCACTGCTTTACTCTGCCGCTTCTCTCCACCCTGTGAGCCAGGCATGGACCCCCCAGGGAAGGAGATTTTGAAGACTTGAGCGCAACGTGCAGGGACATGGGACTTCAGTCCCTCCTGCGTCGGGGTGCAACGCAGACTACCTGGGCAGAGACAAGGTCCCAGGACCCAGAATCAGTTGCAGTTTCCGTGGTGGGGGCTTTGGACACAAATCAAACCGGCATCTGCGGCTGCACCCAGTTGTGATAGGCAGCCAAGGGAGAGGCTGTGGGCCCTCCATTGTCCAGAGGGTTGCTAATAGAGAGTTCTCTCTGGGAAGGAGTCTGGGCACAGACATCTTGCTCTGACCTGGCTTCCTGAAAAGCTGCAAAAAGCCACAAAAGAACAAACCCTCCAGAGAACTAAAGCCTGACAACCTGGTTGCCATGGACCCCAGTCCCTAGGAAGGGGGCAGGGACTCACTCATGTAGAAGGGACTAAAAAACAGCACAGCAGGCCCCTCCCCCATAAGGCAAGCCAGAAGCACTAGAGAACAACATCCAAACTCTAAAATCCCAACATCAGGGGGAAAGGCAATATATTAAGCTCCCAGAACTACCCCAAAAGCTGTATGTTTATAGATAGAGTTTTTAACCTTATTTTCTTTTTTAACTTATTTTCTATTTTTGCTTTTAAAGTTTCCACTTTAAACTTAAAAATTCATTCCTTTCATTCATACTTTTGAATGAATGGGGAGAGATCACGACTAACACCAAGGAAATAGAAACAATCATCAAAAATTACTATCAAAAATTATATGCCAATATGTTTAACAATCTAGAAGAGATGGATACATTCCTAGAAACCTATAAACTACCAAGACTGAAACAGGAAGACATTGACAATTTGAATAGACCTATATCTAGTAATGAGATTGAAGCAGTGATCAAAAACCTCCCCCAAAACAAGAGTCCAGGACCAGACGGATTCCCTGGGGAATTCTACCAAATATTCAAAGAAGAAATAGCACCTATTCTCCTGAAACTCTTTCAAAAAATATAAATGGAAGAAAAACTTCCAGATTCTTTCTATAAAACCAGCATCGCTCTAATCCCCAAACCAGACAAAGACCCCATCGAAAAGGCGAACTTCAGACCAATATCTCTGATGAATACGGATGCCAAGATTCTCAACAAGATCCTTGATAACAGAATCCAACAATACATTAAAAAGTTTATCCACCATGACCAGGTGGGTTTTATCCCAGGGATGCAAGGGTGGTTCAACACTCACAAAACAATCAACGTGATAGAACAAATCAATAAGAGGGAAGAACCACATGGTACTCTCAATTGATGCAGAAAGGCATTTGACAAAATACAGCATCCATTCCTGATTAAAACTCTTCAAAGTATAGAGATAGAGGGAACATTTCTCAACCTCATAAAATCTATCTACGAAAAACCCACAGCGAATATCATTCTCAACAGGGAAAAACTGACAACCTTTCCTCTGAGATCAGGAACAAGGCAAGGATGCCCACTCTCACCACTACTGTTCAACATAGTGTTAGAAGTCCTAGCAACAGCAATCAGACAACAGAAAGAAATAAAAGGTATTCATCTTGGCAAAGAAGAAGTCAAAATCTTTCTTTGCAGATGACATGATACTCTATGTGGAAAACCCAAAAGACTCTACCCCCAAACTACTAGAACTCATACAACAATTTAGTAATGTGGCAGGATGCAAAATCAATGCACAGAAATCAGTTGCATTCTTGTACATTAACAATGAAAATACAGAAAGGGAAATCAGAGAATCGATTCTGTTTACTATAGCACCAAAAACTATAAGATACTTAGGAATAAACCTAACCAAAGAAGTCAAGGATCTGTACTCGAGGAACTACAGAACACTCATGAAAGAAATTGAAGAAGAGACAAAAAGATGGAAGAGCATTCCATGTTCATGGATTGGAAGAATAAATATTGTTAAAATGCCTATACTGCCCAGAACAATCTATATTTTCAATGCCATTCTGATCGAAATTCCACCAACATTCTTCAAAAAGCTGGAACAAACAATCCTAAAATTTATATGGAAGCAAAAAGACCCCGAATTGCTAAGGAATTGCTGAAGAAGGAAAGCAAACCTGGGGGCATCATGTTACCTGACTTCAGGCTTTATGACAAAGCTGTGATAACCAAGACAGCATGGTACTGGCACAAAAACAGAAAAATAGAGCACTGGAACAAAGTGGAGAGCCCAGATATGGACCCACAAATCTATGGGCAAATCATCTTTGACAAAGCAGGAAAAAATATTCAGTGGAAAAAAGACAGTCTCTTCAATAAATGGTGCTGGGAAAATTGGACAGCTACATATAGAAGAATGAAACTAGACCATTCTCTTTCACCACACACAAAGGCAAACTCGAAATGGATGAAGGACCTCAACGTGAGGCAGGAATCCATCAAAATCCTGGAAAAGAACATAGGCAGTAACCTCTTTGACATTGACACAGCAACTTTTTTCAAGACACATCTCAAAGGCAAAGGAGACAAAAGCGAAAATGAACTTCTGGGACTTCATCAAAGTAAAAAGCTTCTGTACAGCAAAGGAAACAGCCAACAAAACAAAGAGGCAACCCACAGAATGGGAGAAGATATTTGCAAATGACACTACAGGCAAAGGGCTGGTATCCAAGATCTATAAAGAACTACTCAAACTCAACATCCAAAAAGAAGATGAACACATCAAAATATGGGCAAGAGACATGAAGAGGCACTTATCCATAGAAGACATACAAATTACTAACAGACACATGAAAAAATGTTCAGCGTCACTAGCTATCAGGGAAATTCAAATCAAAACCACACTGAGCTACCACCTTATACCACTCAGAATGGCCCAAATTAACAAGTCAGGAAAGAACAAGTGTTGGAGAGGCTGCAGAGAAAGGGGAACCCTCTTACACTGTTGGTGGGAATGCAAGTTGGTGCTGCCACTTTTGAAAACAGTGTGGAGATTCCTTAAAAAATTAAAAATAGAGCTACCCTATGACCCTGCAATTGCACTACTGGGCATTTACCCCAAAGATACAGATAGTGAAAAGTAGGGTCATATGTACTCCAATGTTCATAGTAATAATGGCCACAATCGCCAAACTGTGGAAAGAGCCAAGGTGCCCTTCAACAGGTGAAGGGATAAAGAAGATGTGGTACATATATACAATGGAATACTATGCCTCCATCAGAAAGGATGAATATCCAATTTTTGTCACAACATGGAGTGGATTGGAAGAGATTATCCTGAGCGAAATAAGCCAAGTAGAAAAAGTCAAGTATCACATGGT
Source organism: Spilogale gracilis (assembly GCA_004023965.1). Classification (NCBI taxonomy): domain Eukaryota; kingdom Metazoa; phylum Chordata; class Mammalia; order Carnivora; family Mephitidae; genus Spilogale; species Spilogale gracilis. The sequence continues at coordinate 9,536 of PITA01008485.1, read as the reverse complement.
TTCACTTACTTGTGGTGCATAAGGGGTAATATTGAGGCCAGTAGGAGAAGGAAATGAAATGGGAAGTAGGGTAATTCAGGGAGACAAATGAAACATGAGAGACTTTGGACACAGAAACAAACTGAGGGACTTGGAGGGAAGGGGGTGGGGAGATGGGAGGGCCTGGTGGTGGGTACTGAGGGCACCTATTGCATGTAGCTCTGTGTGTGCAGCATGGGCAATGAATCTTGGAACACTGAAAAAATAAAATAAATTTAATGTCAAAAAATATCTTCAATACAAAACCATAATCTCTGGTGAAATTGAACATTATTTGTAGCTTAAGAAGTCCTTAATTTTAGTTTCATTTTAAGCTCCATGTCCAAAATTATTTTTATTATTAAAGGGTAACTTTTCATTTTTCTTTATCAGTTGCTAGTAAGAAGTTTTAGTTTCTGGGCCACCATTCTTATATCCTCTGTCCATTGTCCAGTATCAATATGTCTGTGTGACCAAATATAAAGCAGAATAGATCTCTGTAGCAATGGGATACATATTGGATAAGAGACTATTCACCCTGTAGACAGTCTCAGCAAACAGGTCAATGAGAAACTGATTGTTAGACTGAAATCTTTTATTTTCCTCCATCAGGTGTTTGCTCTGTCTAGACTGAGACCCATGAGTATTGTTGTGAAGCAAAATTGCCGTACATTATTGTAAGTTACTTGAGAGTTACTTTTTAGATTCTTAGATTAAAACCTATCTAAACAAAACACATGCATAGTTCTATTCTGGGTCAAAGTTTTCCTCTGTGTTTAATAAAACTTTGAAATTAAAAGTAGCCCTATCTTCTAAAAATATATCAATATGATAAAACAGAAGGTGATTTTATATGGACATCTTTTTAAATCAGAAATTCCCAGGGTGCCTGGGTGGCTCAGTTGGTTAAGTGACTGCCTTTGGCTCAGGTCATGATCCTGGAGACCCGGGATTGAGCCCCACATTGGGCTCCCTGCTCAGCGGGAAGCCTGCTTCTCTCTCTCTCACTTCCCCTGCTTGTGTTCCCTCTCTGGCTGTGTTTCTCTCTGTCAAATAAATAAAATCTTAAAAAAAAAAAGAAATTCCAAAAGTAACACATTCATTTATAAGTTTTGTATGAAAATATATACTATATTTTAAATTAATTTTTATATTGTGATGGTTAATTTTATGTCTCAGCTTTATCGAATTACAGAATGCCCAGATTTCTGGTTAAGCATTATTTCTAGGTCTATCTATGAGTGTTTTAGGAAGAGGTTTGTATTTGAGTCAGTAGACTAACCAAAATGCATCACTCTCTCTAATGTCAATGGACATCATTTAATCCATTGAGGGTCTGAATAGAACAAAGAGGTAGAAGAAGGAAGAATTTGTCCTCCCTCTGATTGCTTGAGCTAGAACATTGATCTTTTGTGTTTGGGACTCCTGGTTCTAATGTCTTCAAACTCTACCTAACATCTACACCATCTAGTCTCTGGCTCTCAGGCTTTCGAGATACACCTCTAGTCTTCATTGATCTCTAGCTTGTAGATAGCAGCTCATGTGACTTTTCAGCCCCCATAATTATACAAGCCAATACTTTGTAATAAATACTTTTATATAACTCTTTATGCCTTTTGCTTCTGTTTCTGTGAAAGACCCTGACTAATACACAAGTCAATATCTATAGCAACCCAGAGTCAACAGATAATAAACATAACAAGTGGCTAAATTTTCTTTTTTTAACTATTAATGTTATGTTGCAAAAAATAAAATAAAAATAATTGAGTTATAATTTATTTATTTTCATATGTAATGAAGACTTACAGAGTTTTTCTGTGTAAAAACTTTCCAAGAACAAACTTAAAGTTGCACTTCAAAATTATCCTTAAAATGAGAAACAAATAGTTTTTCTTTTTTTTAAAGATTTTATTTATTTGACAGAGAGAAACACAGCCATAAAGGGAACATAGGCAGCGTGAGGGAGAGAGAAGCAGGCTTCCGACCAAGGAGGCAGCTCGATATGGGGCTCAATCCCCAAACTCTGGGATCATGACCTGAGCTAAAGGCAGAGGCTTAACCACTGAGCCACCCAGGCACCCTGAAACAAATAGCTTTTCCTTGCATAATGAGAGTTATTAAAATGAAAGATAGTGATAGCATGAATTAATATTTAATAATCTTTGTTTAATAATTAATGTTATGCCAGAAGACTAATGTTTTTATGTTTATTAGATATTAAAACAGTTCTACATTTCTCAAACAATATGGATAAAATCATTGATATAGTTTATTTGCTATGATAAAGCATTATCAATGTCTTATTTTATTTAAAAAATCATTATGAAACTGAATTATTGGAAAACCTGGTTAAAAATGAGAGCATGGTTTTGGGGTGTGAAGACTGCTTTATGTTAATAAATTTGGTGGCCCATTCAATAAATAGTATATATCTTTGAAAACATAGAGTAGCATATGGATCTAAAGTTTGGATGTTGGAGATATACTCAGAAAACAACAGAAGTTGAAGTTGTAAACTGAAGACACTATTACCATTAATGTCTTGAGATTAAGCACACATAAGTTAAAAGCTTGTCTTCTAGGAATGTCTGGGTGGCTCTGTCAGTTGAGCATCTGCCTTCAGCTCAGGTCACAATCCCAGGGTCCTGGGGTCTATTCCAGAGTCACGTTCCCTGGTCATCTTGGGATCTACTTTTCCCTCTCATTCTACTCCTTTCCCACTCATGCTTACTCTCTTTCTTGCTCTCTCTCTCTCTCATTCAGATAAATAAATAAAATATTTTTCAAAAAAGCTTGTCTTCAGAGGGAGGGCAAGATGATGGAGGAGTAGAGGACCCTATTTCAACTAGTTTCCTGAATTGAATGGGATATCTACCAGACCACTCTGAACACCCACAAAATCAGCCTGATATGTGAAAAGATAGATCAAGCTCTCTACAAACAGAATACCTCTGGTGGTTAGTTTTGAGATATGAAGTGGGGGACCATGATTGTGTGGGCAGATATCAGAAGATAAATAGAAGATGGAGGGAGCCTCCTGATCCTGCACTGCCAGAGAGCAAAAGTCTCCTACACTGGAGACTGGGCACAGACTCACAGACAAGTAGAGAAGGGAAAGGACTTTAGGGCAGGACCCCAGACTCAAACTCAGAGCTGCAGGGCCATGCATACAAATTGGAGGGTCTAACTGTTTCAGGAGCACAAAAGGCAGGGAAATTAATGGTGGGAGTGCTTCTGTGGGATGCACAACCCAGGAAGTGGTGGTTTTTAGCAGCATAGACAAAAATGGAGTCAGTATGCCTTGCAACACTCCTTGGAGAACAGACTGGGAACTCTCTGTTCTGAGATGGAAGTTTGGATATGGTCACTTCTGCTTTGACTCTTGGAAGAGAAATGGAAAGCTGCCAGGGAAAGCCACCAGAGAACAAAAGCCTCCCCCACAACTGGTTTTCACTGAGCCTATCCCCCGCAGAGGGGGCAAGGCAACTCTGCTCAAACAGGGTTGCCTGAATAATAGCATGGCAGGTCCTCCCTCCCCCAGAAGACAGGCTGAAAGAAGAAGAGGCCAATAACCCTAAAGTATCTATTAAACAGGGGCATCTTGCTTGAGTTGTGATCAATAATTTGGACTTCATACATTCCCTCAACCACCCCTCAACAGAATGACTAAGAGGTAGAAAACCCCAACACAGGAAAAATTCAGAGACTGTGACCTCTGCCACAGAACTAATGAATATGGATATAAACAAGATGTCAGAAATAGAATTCAGGGTAATAGCTATGCAGACAATAGCTAGGTTAGAGAAAACCATTAAGGGAAATATAGATTCTCTGAGGGCAGAAGTGAGAGCTGATCTGGTAGAATTTAAAAGTGCTGTCAATGAGATCCAATCTAATCTAGATACTCTGAGAGTTGGAGTAAATGAGACAGAAAAATGAATTGGTCATCTAGAAGACAAGCTGATAAAAAAGAAGAAACAGGAGGAGTCCTGGAACAAACAGCTTAGAATCCATGAAAACATAATTAGAGAAATAAATGATATGAAAAGTTCCAGTATTATTATTCAGGTCAGAATTATTGGGATCCCTGAGGGGGTGAAGAGAGAGAGAGGACTCGAAGATACATTTGAACAAATCTTAACTGAGAACTTCCCTAATCTGGGGAATGAAGAAAGCATTTATTTCCTAGAAGCAGAAAGAATTCCTCCCAAGATAAAGGAGAATAAACCAATGCCCTAGCATGTAATAGTAAAACTCCTAAAACAAAAGAAAGCACTTTAAGAGCAGTTAGGGGGAAGAGATTCCTTATATACAGAGGGATAAACATCGGAATAATATCAGACCTGTCCACAGAGACCTGGCAAGCCAGAAAGGGCTGGCAAGACACATTCAGGGCACTAAATGAGATCATGCAGCCAATTATCTGGCAAAGTTGTCATTTTGAATGGATGGAAAGATAAAGAGCTTCCAGGACCAGCAAAAAACTGAAAGAATATGTGACCACTAAACCAACCCTGTAAGAAATATTAAGTGGGGGTTCTATAAAAGGAGAAAGCCCCCAAGAGTGATATAGAACAGAAATTTACAGAGACAATCTATAGAAACAAGGACCTCATAGGCAACATGATGACAATAAAATCATATCCTTCAATAATCACTCTCAACCTGAACAGCCTAAATGGTCCCATAAAATGGCACAAGTGTGAAGATTGCAGATTGGATAACAAGATAGGACCCATCCATATTATGTCTACAAAAGATTCATTTTGAACCTAAACCTGCATTCAGACTGAAATTGAAGGGAAGGAGAATGATCTGTCAAGCCAACAATCACAAAAGAAAGTGGGGTAGCAAGTGTCATAAGAGACAATTTAGATTTTAAGCTAAATACTGTATTTAGAGACACAGAAGGACACTATATCATTCTTAAATGGTCTATCCAACAAGAAGATCTAACAATTGTAAATATCTATGCCCCCAACATAGGAGCAGCCAACTATATAAGCCAACTATTAACCAAAATAAAGAGACATATTGATATAATAATATGTTAGTTGTAGAAGACTTTAACACTTCACTTTCAGCAACAGACAGATTACCTAAGCAGAAAATCAGAAAAGAAACAAAAGCTTTGACTGACATACTGGACCAGATGGACCTCATAGATATATATAGAACATTCCACCCTAAAACAACAGAATAAACATTCTTCTCGAACACATGGAACTTTTTCCATAATAGATCACATACTAGGTCACAAAGCAGGTCTCAACCAATACCAAAAGACTGAGATTATTCCCTGCATATTTTCAGACCACTGTACTTTGAAACTGGAACTCAATCACAAGAAAAAGTTTGGAAGAAATTCAAACATTTGGAAGCTAAGACCACCCTGCTCAAGAATGTTTGGGTCTACCAGAAAATCAAAGAAGAACTTAAACAATTCATGGAAACTAAGAAAAATGAAAATACATCTGTCCAATACCTATAGGATATGACAAAGTCTGTCCTAAGGGGGAAATACAAAGTCACCCAAGCCTCACTCAAAAAAACAAAAATCCTGAATACACAAGTTGTCTTTACACCTTAAAGAACTGGAGAATTGACAACAAATTAAGCCTAACCCACACACAAGAAGCTAAATAATTTAAGATTAAAATAATGAATTAGAAACCAGAAATACAGTAGAACATATCAACAAAAATAGAAGCTGGTTCTTTGAAAGAACTAATAAGATTGATAAACCACTGGCTAGACTTATCCAAAAGAAAAGAGAAATGACCCAGATTAATAAAATTATGAATGAAAGGGGAGAGATCATGACTAACACCAAGGAAATAGAAAAAATAATCAGAAATTATTATCAACAGCTATATGCCAATATGTTAAGCAATCTAGAAGAAATGGATGCCTTCCTGGAAACCTCTGAACTTCGAAGACTGAAACAGGAAGAAAGTGACAACCTGAATATATCAATAACAAGTAATGAGATTGAAGCAATCACTAAAAAACAAGAGTCCAAGACATGAAGAATTCTCTGGAGAATTCCACCAAATATTCAAAGAAGAAACAATACCTATTCTGAAGCTGTTTCAAAGAATAGAAACAGAATGAAAACTTCCAGACTGTTTTTATGAAGCCAGCATTACCTCGATCCCAAAACGAGGCAAAAACCCCATCAAAAAGAAACATTGAAGACCAATAAGGATGATGAATGTGGATGCTAAGATTCTCAAGATCCTAGCTAATAGGATCCAACAGTACAATAAAATGATTATCCACCACAACAAGGTGGGATTTATCCTGAGGATGCAAGAATAGTTCAACATTCACAAATCAATCAATGTGATAAAACACATTAATAAAAGAAGAGAGAAGAACCATATGGTCCTCTTAATTGATACAGAAAAAGCATTTGACAAAATACAGTACCCTTTCCTGATTAAAACTCTTCAAAGTATAGGAATAGAGGGAACATTCCTCAATCTCATAAAATCCATCTATGAAAAACCCACAGCAAATATCATTCTCAAAGAGGAGAAGTTGAGAGCCTTTCCCTTAAGATCAGGAACATGACAAGGATGCCAACTCTCATCACTATTGTTCAAATATAGTGCTAGAAGTCCTAGAAACAGCAATCATACAACAAAAAGAAAACATATTTAAGCTGAACAAATAAGAAGTCAAACTCTCTTTCTTCACAGATGACATGATACTTTATATGGAAAACCTAAAAGATTCCACCTCTGAATTACTAGAACTCATATAGCAATTCAATAATGTGGTAGGAAACAAAATCAATGCACAGAGATCAGTTGCTTTTTTATATAGTAACAATGACACTGTATAAAGAGAAATTAAAGAATCAATTCCATTTATAATAGCACCAAAAACAATAAGATACCTTGTAATAAACCTAACCAAAGAGGTAAAGGATCTGTACTGAAGTAAATACAAAACACTGATGAAATAAATCAAAGAAGACACAAACAGATGGTAAAATATTCCATGTGTATGGATCAAAAGAATAAACATTGTTAAAATGTCTATGCTGTCCAGAGAAATCTATACTTTCAGTGCCATCTTGATCAAAATACAATCAGCATTTCTCAAAGTGCTAGAACAATCCTAAAATGTATATGGACCAGAAAAGACCCCAAATTGCCAAGGGAATGCTGAAAAAGAAAAACAAAGCTGGGGGTATCATGTTACCTGATTTCAAGCTGTATTACAAATCTTTGATCACTAAGACAGCATGGTACTGGAAGAAAAACACATAGATCAATGGAACACACTAAAGGGCCAAGATATGGGCCCTCAACTCTTTGGTCAAATAATCTTTGACAAAGCAGGAAAAAATATTCAATGGAGAAAGGACAGCTTCTTCAATAAATGGTGCTGGGAAAATCAGAGAGCAATATACAGTTTCAAAGAATAGAAACAGAATGAAAACAAGTAGAATGAAACTTGACCACTCACTTACATCAACACAAAAATATACTCTAAATGGATGAAAGACCTCAATGTGAGACAGGAATCCAAAAAAACCCAGAGAAGAACATAGGGAACAATCTCTTAGACATTGGCCACAGCAAATTCTTTCAAGACATGTCTCCAGAGGCAAGGGAAATTAAAGTGAAAATGAACTTTTGGGATTTCATCAAGATAAAAAGCTTCTGCACAGCAAAGGAAATAGTCAACAAAGCAAAGAGGCAACCCAAGAATGGGAGAAGATATTTGCAAATGACACTATAGAGGGTTAATATCCAAGATCTATAAAGAACTTCTCAAAGTCAACACCCAAAAACCAAATAATCAAGTAAAAAAATGGGTAGAAAACATTAACAGACACTTCTCTAAAGAGGACATACAAATGACTAACAGACACATGAAAAAATGTTCACCATTAGCCATCAGGGAAACTCAAATCAAAACTACATTTAAATACCATTTTATACCAGTTATAATGGCAAAAATTAACAAGGCAAGAAACAACAAGCCTTGGAGAGGTTGTGGAGAAAGGGGAACACTTACACTGTTGGTGGGAATGCAAGTTGGTACAGTTACTTTGGAAAACAGTGTGGAGGTTCCACAAAAAATTAAAAATAGAGTTACCCTATGACCCAGCAAATGGCATTATGTGTTTACCCCAAAGATACAGACATAGTGAAAAGAAAGGCCATATGCACTCAATGTTCATAGACAGCAGCGATGACCACAATAGTCAAACTGGAGAGAGCCAATATACATTTCAACAGATGAATGGATAAGGAAGATGTGGTCCATATATGCAATGGAATACTACTCAGCCATCAGAAAGAATGAATGTAGCTTTTACATCATGGATGGGACTGGAGGAGATTATGCTAAGTGAAATAAGTCAAGCAGATAAAGTCAATTATTATATGCTTTCACTTATTTGTGGAACATAAGGAATAGCATGGAGCACATTAGGAGAAAGAAGGGTAAAACAAATGGGGAGGAATCAGAGGTGGTGATGAACCATGAGAGACTATGGACTTTGAGAAAAGGGGAGGGGCTGGGGAGATGGGTTAGCTCAGTGATGGGAATTAAGGAGAGCACATTTTGCATGGAACACTGGGTGTTATTTGCAACCAATGAATCATGGAACATGACATCAAAAATTAATGATGTACTGTTGGTTACTAACATAACCTTCCACAAAAGTAAAATAAAAAAGTTTATATTCTATGCTTTACTGTATAAAACTGATCAGGTCTGCGAATACATTAATTCTAGGAGATCTTAACACCACTCTCAGCAATGGACAGATCATCTAAAGAAAAAATCAACAAAGAATCAAGAACCTTGAATGACACATTGGACCAGATATGGATCTCATAGATATATGCAGAACATTCTATCCTAAAACAGCAGAATACTCACTCTTCTCAAGTGCACATGGAACTTTCTCCATAATAGACCACATACTAGGTCATAAATCAGGGCTCAACCGATACCAGAAGATTGATATTATTCCCTGCATATTCTCTGGCCACATTGCTGTGAAACTGGAACTCAACCACCATAAAAAGTTCAGGAGAAAATCAAACACTTGGAAGCTAAAGACGATCCTGCTCAAGAATATGTGGATCAACCAAGAAATCAAAGAAGAACTAAAACACTTCATGGAAACCAATGAGAATGAAGATACATTGAACAAAACCTATGGGATACAGCAAAGGCAGTCCTAAGAGGGAAATTCATAGCCATCCAAGCCTCACTCAAAAAAATTGAAAAATCCCAAATACATAAACTCTCATTACACCTTAAAGAACTGGAAAATCAACAAAAAATCAAACCAACCCCCCACACAAGGTGGGAAATAATAAGGATTAGAGCAGAGATGAATGAATCAGAAACTAGAGATACAGTAGAACGCATCAACAAAACTAGAAGCTGGTTCTTTGAAAGAATCAATAAGATCGATAAACCATTGGCCAAACTAACCCAAAAGAAAAGGGAGAAGACCCAAATTAACAAAATCATGAATGAAA